>JASAND010018923.1:0-19327 GCA_030248195.1 Trissonchulus latispiculum
AGCTTATCTGTTTATTAACATCGTAGCGACCCTAGAAGCCCTACTTTTTATTCCTGCTGGACCAGGAATGTATAAAACGGAAACTATTATGTTTAGTGCATAGTGCGTCATTTCTCCATTTAGAAGCCCTATCTTCAACACAGGGCTAGCTTAGGTCATTTTTTGCATTCAGATTATGCAAATTAGGTTTGGCTCCTATTTAAGCAGCGCAAGTGGTAGCCTCCACGCAGTCTTCGACTGTCAGCAATCTAAGTGGTTGCAGATTTTTGAGCACCAGTGTAGCTTGAGAGCTACACATGGGTGCGTTAGGGTTAGGTGATAAGGCACTAACTTGCGCTGAACATGACAAGTTCAGCCATGGCAAGTATAAACCTGTCTGCTCTCTCTGTACTTTACGATTGGGGATCAGCGAGAAAAATATAGTAATTGTATATCAAAAGAAGTAACAGACAAGTGAAATAGTAACATAAAAATGAAGCTTCTAACTTACACCATACTTCAAGCAGTGAAGACAATTTTTGTAATTGAATAAATAACAGGTCTAGAAAGGAATACTGCCCCTTTTGGGGTCAACTTGTTTATTTAAATCTAATGCTCAACTAAAAATGTTATGCAGTTAGAATTCAAACTTCAAACTTGAAATGTATACGAGGTGTGCATGTTTCAAGGCTTCCTACGTTGTGCACATACCAGATATTCACCTATTTGTATCTAGCGAGACTTACGACATAAGTCCTCCAGGGGGAGCAAAGCAGAGCACCCTCAGGGAGGGATATTGAGGTCTAAGCATCATGGCTAGAATGGTTCCAGCGCCACCACCAAGACTATGCCCAACAATCATCAGCTGATACGACGAATTCTAAAACAGACACTATATACATATATCCTTTAAGTAATTGTTCAAATTGTCAATTATAACCTAAGGTATGTATGCTTCCAATGTAAATTAATTTAAATTTAGCTTCTAATTGACTTATCCTAATCGAAAAATATCAGTGGGACAGACTGGGTGAAAGATTAATGTAGTAAAAAATACAAAGTAACCATCGGAGAGCTTTCCGAAGTTAGTTAGTAGGGTGACGATGCTCATTACAAGAGCCACAGGAGTGCCACCTCAAATGAAGAGTACAACAGTCGTAATGGAAAGGCCAGCTCCTATTAGCTAACCACATGCGCGGTGCTCACTTAATAGCTGGTCTGCCTAGAGTCCAACCAAACGAAAAGAAACCAAACCAAACAAAGGAAAGAAAAGAAACAAGAAATGCGATAACAAAATAAATACTCACACAATAAGAGAAAGCTCTTTCCAAAAGTTTTAGTTCGTTTAGCTTTCTATCAACGTAGATGGCAGTTTGAACCATGCCCTAAAAATAAGCGAAATACGCGTTCTACCGGCTGGAAAAGTTACGAATTACGAAAAGTATTTCGGACTTGAAGAACTCGTACATTACAAGTCAATAAAACTATAGTCCAGCAAAATATTCCTTTTTTGAATTCAAAATTTAGGTAATAACGAATTTTTAATTTTTAAAATTGTATTTATTATTACTATTTTTGTTACATACTTTATGCCCAACAAAGTCGGATCTGGTTTCAGTCAAAGGCAGTTCAACATAGGTGGCTTTGAGATCAGTTATGGCTTCCTAAAGTATCAGAAATGAACCAACACCACGGAAAATTTGAAACACAAGAAATCCAAAACCAAAACAGAATGTATAATCAAACAACTTGACATGGCTACATGTTTTCAAAATAATAAACATTTAATCTTTCCCAAGGTGCCAAAGATAACCATAAATTTTCTTTGAAATTGTGTTCAATTTAACTTTCCATCCACGGAAAACATGCTCGCATTCCTAATAATTCGAATGAACCTGAACCAAACAACCGCTTCAGATGAACCATACGTACATATTCAGCGAATTTGAAAAGCCAATGCAGTTATTGTACAAAATTTTGATCAAAGCTACTTTACTAAGTTTGGCCCTTTTCAGAAAGCCCGTGAAAATTCAAATTTTAAAAATTTGGCACGAACACGGAGCGACCATTTGATGTAAATTAAAATTTATATTTAAATGTAAAATTTAAATGATTTAAATGTATCCATGAAAAATTTGAACTAAACTTCTCAAATTTAGCAAACGCATTGGACGTACTTGATTATTGGGGAAGGAAATATTGTCTAGTCAAAGTTGCAAACTAAACATCCCATTAAATCTAGGTTGCTTTCAAACCTTAAAGGACAAGGTTCCTCGAATGCAAATCACAACACATTGTTTCTTATGGTCAACGGCAACAAAGAAAGGCGACTCTTCTATCTAGAAATAATATTTAAAAATGTTAAAAAGTAAAAATTCATTAATCTGAATATTAAATGCAACCATTAAATTACAATTATATATTGATAAAAACTTTTCATATACAATCAGCCTGGCAAAAGTATCAAAGTTTATATGTTAGGCTAGATTTGAATCCTGAACTATTTTGAACATAGGTTTAGCGTTTCCTTCACAGATTTGGGACTCCAAAACCTAACAATTCCAAGAAAAAGCCCCGGGCGTAGTCAGAATCTAGTCCATAGAACTCACGCCAACATGAAAAGAAGCATAGACCAGTTGAATGTCTGGATCAGGTAAAGTTTGACGAAGCGATGCCAGATTACATCGACAACAATTGTCCTCTATCAAATCAAAATCCTGATCATGATCATGACGTCGAAGACAGGAGCAGCACCTAAATACAAGTGATTAGCGCTGCGTAAATTATGCGACAGTGGCTGTAGCTCACAAATAAGAGCAAGAGAAAGATAAGCGTACATTCACATAGGGTCGGATCCTGGGGGGCCGAGAAAGTTCAGGGGCTTGTACCATAATCACAAATTAATGTTAAAGTTAAGTCACTATTTTTCATGAATTTGAAGCAAAATTATCAGTTTTTTAAAAAATTCCAAAATTTAAAAAATTTTAATCAATTTTCGGGAAATTTTCAAATGCTAAATTTTTCGGAGTTTCAGTACGAAAACATATTTCCCTCACCATTTTTGCTAACCCCTTTGCCAATTTTTCCTTACCTCTGCCCGTAACGGCGGTAAGGGCTTGCACCTTATCCGGGTTGAGGGAGCTTCGACCCCTCCCTATACCTCCGTGTTAGCCTATAATAGTGATAAGAGCAACGTTCCCTGTTATCAGCTGCTGAGCCATGCCCAAAAAGTCTATTTCTGCTATTGCACACTCTAAAAATTTGCGCTGTGACGCCTCCATTCTAAAGTTCGAAATAAAAACATTTTCACTAACGGCCCATGTGCTCTCTCTCTTTCTCTGGTCTAATGGTAGGGGAAATCGGCCAAATGCGTAGAATACTGCAAGTACTGTAATCACCATGTATAGACATGCGAGATGCTGACGGGGGGGGGGGCGCAGGCGTTCAAATTTGGAGCCTGGCTCCTCAGCCAGCAGCTGACAACAGATAGTCATGCTGCCATCTGTCACACTCTTTGCTGTGTAATTTTTATAAAAGTTTTAGTTTAGTGAAGTTAATTCGTTATTGCCGCACTAGAATGTTGGTGATCTTTCTGGATTTCGCATGACCTACTGACAGAGTACAAACGCCAGAGAATCGTGATTCAATTCAGCACGACATAGCTTTCCAAAAATGCGATAGATCTCCCTAAATAATTTCTACCGAACCCTATCTACAAATTTACCTCAAATGTCGGAGCATTCTGCAGATATGAGCACTAGTATGGTAGGTTATATAGAAAGGCCATCCATAAGCGCCTAAGGCATATGCCATAAAATAACGAGATTCTCGTATCAGACTGAAATGGTCCTAAATCAAGGAAATTGGTATTGAGAGAACCTTGCATACATAAATATATTACCTGAAATCGTAACTGAAGATTTGACCAAAAAAATAAACGAAATTGGATCAAGTAAACAATCTCCCCCCCCCCCAAATTCTCAAGTAAACTATCTCCCCCCCAACGCTATAAATCTTTCAGAACTTAACCAATTTCAACGAAAAGCTGAATCAAAAAACCGACTTCAGATTCCTGTTCTACGACCCCGAAAACCCCTATACACAATGTTTCAGCAAAATTGACGACAAAAAATTTTTTGATTCCCCTTGGCCCCCCCTTAAAAACTTAAAAATTTAAATTTTTATTACCAATCAATCAGACATGTGTTGGAATGCACCCACACAAAATTTGAGCTAAATTGGTTAAGTTTTGACAAAGTTAACATCAAGTAAACTATCTCCCCCCCAATTGAGGCTGGGGGGGAGATTGTTTACTTGATCCACGAAATTTACTGTATTGTTGTAGAGCTCACATATTCATCGCCTGTATACATATGTACTTTTTATCTTAATTGAGATCTAAACTATCTAAACCAAAATTAAATTTAATCCCTTTGAATACCAGAGTACTACTAACGTAAACAACCATCCGAAGTACGCTCAATATAACAAAAACGAATATAGAGTCATACCTTATTATTCATGTCAAGAAACTGAGTATTTCGACTGACACCGGCCCCGGATAAAAATTCAAAGGTTTCACTTTCAGTCTGCAATCAAATCAATCCCTCTATAAATTTGTATTTACATTACAATTGAATACATATTTGAGTGTATCTTTGGAAAGCATAAAGGAAGGCATGTATTAAACGACTGTAACTGCAATTACACAAGGATGCCTCCTATTTTCCAAAAGCTGTGAAGGGCTAATTTCTACTGCTGCGGCTGAGATCTCCGTACTACCATAGCCTTTGGAGATCTTTCGCTTCTAAAACTAGAGGATGTATTAAAGACCTATTCTTTCATCATACCGCGTCCAAAGTCAATCTTTGGATAGCTTTCTGTTTTCGCCGCAAAAGGGTCAGTCCGGCCACAATGTCTGAAGGCAGCACATCCCAATCGTTAAAAAAATCAGAGAATACTTTCGCAATTTCTACAAACGAATCCTAGAAAATCAACATCATAAAGTAATCATAAACCTTAGCTTCCCCTGTAGGCAATAAAATTTATTTAATTCATAGACTTTCAGGCAGAAGTTAGTCAGAGAAGGATTTTTTCTAATTTTCCGATGAATGCCGTTTTGACTATATACCTCCTAGGCTGAAGGTCTCAGATGACAAGTGGTAGTACCTAATCAACCCACAAGCGTAAGAGACGCGTATATACATATCTACAACTTGTACTAAATAACTGAATAACAATTTAGATTTAATTTACACAACATATATAGAAACCTTTTCATGCTCTTGATATCTGAGACAACAGCACAAAAACCGGCAACGACGCTGCCAACTACTTTCATATAACATTGTTATTTTTCTGAAAAAACAACATATTATCAACAGGAAGGTGAACAGCATCTAGGTAGGATACATTCCGTCTATATTACACAATCAGATAAATGAAAGAACAAACGAAACTAAGATTGTCACTACAGCACCTCCGACCCGAAAAATTCGGGCCCGAGGTGGGGATCGAACCCACAACCTTCGGTTAACTAGACCGACGCTCTACCGATTGAGCCACCCGGGCACAATCGAACCAAGCTTAAGTTGGAATTCGTTCCCAATTGGAGTTCCCAATTGGAGTCCCAGTTGGAACTGTAGTGACATTTTAGAAGACGCTTTCGCGCCAGCCCACACAGTCTGATGGGAGCAAACCTCGACCGTTTCAAACCGTAATGGGCAACAAATGAAAGAACAAACGAAACTAAGATTGTCACTACATCACTACACTACTACACTACACTACACAATCAGATAAATTCAGTATGCCGCCCAATTAAACAATCAAAGCATCAATTATTAAAGACGATATTAATCTTTACCTAAGAGATTAACTGTTTAGCACCACCTTAGAGCTTATTTCAAAGACACCCTGTGTTTCATCCGGAATAACCGGATGAATGATTAAGGATTAATGATTATTTTAAAAAATGAGAACCTTCTTCGCCAATTTCTTGGTCCACTGATGTTTCGTTTTAGTTTGGTATTTGAATTGGACGAACTGAGCAAGCTTTGCTGAAGTCGATTTAATCGAAGAACGCGTCGCCCGGCAGGGTCATAGACACATTTTGTGGCTATAAGGCAGATAACTACAAAGGCTATGTTCCAAGCTACAGTACCTGAAGCAAGAATGCACAAAAATAACACATCAATTCCTTTGCTGTATTTCTTTATAGCAGCTTTATGGCTTTTTGCAGAGTGCGCAGGCAAGCGCGGGAATTTCACACTGAAAGGACAAAAATCTATAGTTTCAGCTTCAATCTCTTGGTAACTAAGTAAATAGTTTTATCCATATAATTATTACTACTGAAGCTTTTTCGTTATTGCTATCATGATTTTGTTAGTAAAGGTTTTTTGCAAAATACAATCAGTTAGGCAATTTCCTTTCTTTTATGACCGCTCATTTTCTCGGACGGAACCAACAACTGACTGTCTCATAAACAGACGTTCTCTCTAACATAACATACATCAACATAAATGAAAAAATCAGAGAACTGAACTGTCTCGACTTGATACAGCAACTACATTCCTGTACAATAAAACCAAAGGTATGTAATTTCCAACGAATATATATACGGTTCATTGAAAGCTTTATTCGGAAAACTTCACAACAAGATCATACAGGATTAATTATAACATTGGGCAACCAACCTGTTAACAATTTAGCACCCGTAATATAGGTTCTTTGGTTACAATAAAAATGAATCCACAGACAGCTTGGTGGAGTAGCACTCGCTTGTAATATCAAAATACCTGAAATGTAATGGAAATGTACAGCCAAACCATTGCCAGCCACAATACATAACCGTGGAAGAATTAACGAGCTATTAATATGTACTCAGACACATAAAAACTATATTGAAATCCATACTGAAAGATTGGACAGAGGCAAGTAAGAATAAAACAAGCTCAGAAAAGCATTATAATGAAAGTTCGAAAGAATGAGTATATAAATGAGAAGCAGGGGATGCAGCCGATCAGCATCAACTAATATGGCTTGACCTTTCAAGAGAAGACCAGAAAATTTTTCCAAGGTTACTGTTGAAAATATTTGGTTGGAATTCTTATTTATAATAATTTGGTCACAGGCTTGGTTTGGGAGAACCAGAGCGTACTGCGCAGTTGCACCCTTCGGGATGAATGAACCGAGTACACGAGACTCGTGTCTTGGGCATTCTGAGTGCCAGAGAGGTTCGTTGCATGTCGAACCGTATATATATACTTACGTATACCTTAACAAGCAAAATGTTTTTGCAAAATATTTGTTGGCAGTTTGGGAGAGAAACTTTTCTTTAAAGTAGGGGCCCGCTACGCAGTAATGTTATTTATTTGGAGTGCTTTATTCCAATACCTTCAATTTATTTTCTCCAATCAGTCTCTTATCTCAATCAAGGCAAGGCTGCCATAAATGTTTCACGCTTTACGAGAGTGAAAAACTGCATCATAACAATTGTTATATTTATCTGATCATTAGTTTCTTCGTAGCAAATCTATATATAACTTTATTGTCTTAACTGCAAACTCGACAGGAGTGTTCTTTACCTAACTTAATTTGCATACGGAGAAACTAAAGACAGGCAGGAAATCATGAGAAATCTGCTGTGTATGCACGTATGAATCAAGCTGCGTGCTAAACCCCCTTGTATATTCAACATATGCCGATTTCCTGCGTCTACACATTTTCAAGGTCTAGGAGTAATCAGAGTACGCAGAATAATGTATAATAGCCGGCTACGCTGAGGCGTAGCCGGAAAAATGTACACATTAGAGGCTTCCACGGGACGAATTTTTGAGGCCAGGCCCGACCTGTAAAAAACTTTTATCTGCACGCCCGGCCCGATCCCTGAAATGTTTGGGTCGGCCCGGCACCCTGGCCCGAAATTTTTTGTTTTCTCAGAGAACGCAAAATTGCAAAAAAAATCCAAATGTAATATCGAAAATCAATTTGTTGTTTTAATGCTGTAAACGCAAAAACTGCATTAATAAGTTGAGAGGTTTTACATTAATTTGCGCACCAACTTTTGCATTTAACAGTTTAGAAAGTTATTTTTCCAAATTTTTTGTACCTTGTAATTTTTTATGTAGGAAAACAATATCTGAAATAATAATATCTTTTTGAATACCTTCTGGCGAATCAACGAGTGAGCATAAGAATACAACTTATTACAAGGAGATGACAGTAAATTTGAAGAACGTTCAGTGTTTATTTAATTATTTAATTAACTATTTAATGAATACACAGCAACATTTATGAAATGAAAATGCTGAAACCAATTTCTGAAAACCTATGTTAATGTGTACGAAGCATGTTCAAGAAGCACAAAAATCTTTGAAGCTATAAATGGAGTTGTTTCCCAGTGAAATCTCGCAAAAAATGGAAGCAGGCCGGACACTCGGTTCGGAACCCGGCCCGGTCCGCCAGCTTCGGCCTTCGGCCCCGGGCCGTAATGTAGACCTCTAGTACACATTTGCATAGTTAGCTTTACGCAAGTGTTAGAAATAGAAAGCAGCCGCGTTTAAATCAAATACCCTAACATATAACAGATTGTCTGGGCTGGCGGGTCTCTTGCGCAATTCCCCCCCCCCAGCCCTAACTTTTTATTTTTTGACCAATAACTTTGAAATTTGGTGTGGGTGCATACTAGAGGCTGATGAATTCAAAAATTAAAAAATTTTAAAGTTTTTAAAAAATTTTAAAAATTTTAAAATTTTAGTTTGGTAAGGAGGGACACCAAGGGGAACCAGAAAATTTTTGAAAAAACTTTTGCTGACAACTTGCATACAAGGGTTTTCTGGGGCGCTGAGCACGAATCTGAAGTCCGTTTTTCGATTCAGCTTTTCGTTAGCTCAGTATAAGCTAAAGTTGTAAGCTTAAGATGTAAGCTTATCCTGAGCTAACGAAAAGCTGAATCGAAAAACGGACTTCAGATTCGTGCTCAGCGCCCCAGAAAACCCCTGTATGCAAGTTTTCAGCAAAATTTTTTTCAAAAAATTTTTTGGTTCCCCTTGGTTCCCCCTGACCAAACTAAAATTTTAAAATTTTTAAATTTTTTTAAAACTTTAAAATTTTTTAATTTTTGAATTCATCAGCCTCTAGTATGCACCCACACCAATATTTCAAAGTTATTGGTCAAAAAATAAAAACTTAGGGCTGGGGGGGGGGGAATTGCGCAAGAGACCCGGGCTGGCTCCACTTTACTTTAGAGATCCTATCAGAAACGTTTTGCGCTCTGTCTTTGACTTGTTCTGGTTTTAACTGGCAGCATATTTCAGGGCAGAAATAAAAGAAAATAAATAAGCAAATACAGTTTGATTGAACCAACAGCTACCGGTAGAAATGGCAGAAATACACATGTAATAACTGCATAAGAGTGTGGAAAGCGTCTCGCTCTCAGTCTTAGCACTAGACTGGCGACATGATAAACTACAACGTTCTACTTACTTCACACCTGAATGAGTCCTTAATTAGTGACATCCTCCACAATTGAGTATATACTCAGTACGTAATTGTGTACGCTCATTCGATAGTAGTATATGTTAACTTTCATGCTGAAATTACAGAGCCTGCCAAAAGCTTCGTCCGAGGTTCAACATAGTACGAGTACATACCGAGTGAACATACAGAATTGCGCTGGGCTGCCAGTGGTGGAGGACGGCACTAGGTACTCATTCGGGTGTAGGTAGAGCAGGTATATAGGCCGGTGTCGTGCAGATCATGTCCCAACTTAAAAATTAAGAGTGAAACACTTAAATTGGACTGCATCAAAAAGGTTAAAAAATGGGAGAAGGCAAAGTCCGATTTTTGAATGGGAATTCAGTAGTTAACCTTCTGCTATTCTGCTAATATTCTTAAACTTTATTGATGCAGTCCAGGGATAGTGTTATGTATCATGTATGTAGGTATCATGTATTGTACATATATCTTGCTACAGGAATGTAGGTAAAGGTAGTACAAGGTAATAGAGGCAAAACGATCTCTAAATAAAGCTGTCGACTATAATTGAGCTAGGAAAGCTTTACATCAATAATTTATAGATCATTAGGCTGAGAAAAACTACATAGCTCTATTTAATAATATAAAAATAAAAAAGGCGATCACTTATTAAAATGTGCTCTTAAATAAATTCCCAGGAGTCCAGGACGGTCCGTTAAACGTTTACCGCTCGCAGTCATTTGAAAACGTCCTAACTCCTAACATGCCCAATGTACATCACTTTAAAGCTTAAGATGAAGACATATTGATGCAGTCAAATTCGATGTAACTATTTTTCACAGTGATTTGCACAAAAGAGATCGTAAAACTATTTCTAAACAAGTACTGCAGAAAACTATGCAAAGTGATCAAACTTTGCTCTTGGCCATGTTAAAGTGCTGAGTCTTACTAACGCTCAATTGTTTGGTTTTGGCAGGTTATAACACGAGAAATTTGTTAAAAATTGAAAATATTAGAAATTTCACAATTTGTTCATACTTCAAAGTTTAATTGCCTAACTTTGTGAATGTTTTAGCAAAAACCAAGAAAAACTACCCTCGGAAATAGCGCAAAAAATGCTTCTGTCAAATAGTTTGCCGTTTGATTGAGGCTGCTGAGAGAAATCCTAGATTTAAGGTGGTGACTCCTTTTGGGCACATATTAGTTGACGGTTCAAATCAAGATGAAATTTGACGAAACTTTCCAAAATAAGTTCTTTTAGCATTCTATTCTAACACCCTCCGCGCAATTTTGCTTCAAAACTTCGACGTCCCCGTTCAGGGCGGTTTTTGCCGATTTTTGACACAAAGACAGTAGCTGCATAGGTATGATTAAATTCATTCAAAAGATCTTGTAGAGCTCAACATTTTTGCTTTTTGAAGCATCTTTCTAGCTTTTCTCTAGAGTGAGATATGGCTGATTTTCTTATTTTGGCCTTGAAAACTTGTCATTTTTGCAGAAATCAAATAATCCGCCATTTCTTGAGCTACGCTAACCGCAAAATTAAACTAAGGGCGTCAATTTGAAGGTCTCGCCGGGGCCGATTATTTGTGGCGTTGTAATCTTCTAAATTCTATCCCGTACGCTGCTATCATAATAAACGTAGTTTTTGCAAAACCATGTCCAATTTTTTCCAGCGAATAGGGAGCATTTACTATGCATGCTAGAGGTTTTACCACTTACTAGACATGTTTTACACAAAAATACCCAGGGACCCTTTTTAGTTGCCCCGATTGCTGCTTTCTAGCTAAAGTGGTCGCTTGCCAAAGTTGGGAAAAGTAGGCAAAATTCAGGTTGGGCAAACATTTTAATTAATTTCCTTATAACGAAGAGCGGATTCATAATAATTTAAAAAGGGTCCCCACCTATTTGATAGTGGAATCGATTGATCTGGCCGGCGCCTCACAAAAAATTTACTTTAGTCTGCAAAAAATCTGGAAAATTTAATTACTTCGAAAATGCAGTGAAATAATTTCGGAGAACTAAAGTTAGTTTCACTGTATTCATTAGAAAGAGAAAATGTTAAGCTCCATTTCGATATGAAAATGGCTTCTTAACTCTAAGGAATGAATGAGTAATAAGTATTCAAAGTTGATGTCTCCAAAAGGAATCACCACCTTAAAACAAATTGATCACGATTTTTGCAAAGTATGTAGGATTTTAGCCATAACTCCCGAGTCTGCTACACTCAAGCAATAAAAACTAACTTCTGTACAGAATGTGTGCTTGTTACATATGTTAGGTGGTGTTTAATTTGGACATAACACAGCCTTGTATTGCGACTGCATGCAGCAACAATTACAAAATTTTAAAATTTAGAAATTATATACTGCTTTTTGACCTCTAAAGTACTTGCTCTGAAATCATCTAATCCCGTTTATCTCACGGAATTTGAAACATACCAAAATTATTCCAAAAGCAAACGTATTTGGTTTGACGAGCCCATTCGATTAATTATGGTTTTAGCAAATTTGAAATAAACCATTAACAGGCAGAAACCAAAATTTTTCAAAATTTCATGCAAACACTCCGGGATCGTATCTAGCGTGTTCAGGAACAGATAGATGTAGTGTGTTTCGAAAGTTTCAGACATTTTGGATAACTGATAGTTATCACTCAAAATACGGCACTTTAAGGCACTGGGATGAAGATATAAAGTCCGTTTAAAATATGTAAAAAACAAACGACTGCTTAAAATTATGTTATAAATGAAAATAAAAACTTTTTAAAATGCACACATTTTTTCAAATGCTCACACTGCTTTTTAAAAATACACAATGCAAACTTGTCAGCCAACAAATATTAAAATTGACGTAGTTTTCCAAACAAACAGATCCAAGAGGTATATGGTAAAAACTGTAACTGACTACACAGAAACAGAAATAGATAAAGGTTAATAAGCCAAAAGTGTACATATATGTATGCAGGAAAATTAATGGTCGCTTCCTTCGGAGCCTTTGTAAGCTCTGTGAACTTTAATTAGATCCAACTCAGGGAAACAGACATCGAAGAGGGAGCTTAAGTTCTACATTTCCAGCAATCTCAGCTTTGACTTAAACCCAGAGTTCACTAAATCTAAATGGCTCACTTTGTAAAGAACTCCCCAATTCTGGGTTATTAACTTCTTCCAGAAGCTGGAAAGAATTTGGGTCTTTCCCCTGGGGGAAAGTGGGTGTCACCCAAACACCAAGTCTCCCATGAAAAATGTTCAAAACTGAGATTTGGTGGGCTTCGGGGACTTCTCCTGTTAAAATAAAGATTTCGGAGATGTCAAAATTAGTAGCAACTTCGACCCGGTTTTGGACTATCTTTGGACTTCAGGTTATCGCAAACCGTGTACGGTCCCATTCATCACTTTCTTGACGTGTAACTTCATGCATATATATAAACGTTGTTAAGTTTGACTAAAACTTTTTTGATTAATTCATAAATTTGTTCCGAATTAGGCTGGCAATAGTTTTTCAGTTCGTGACCAAAAGTTCGATACCAAAAGTAATAGTATAGCCAGAATTAAAATGAATAAAATATTTTGTATTAAAAATTCATTTGTATTTAATAAACCGCAATTAAAATATATTGCACCGTAGGTTAAAAAGATTACTAAAAATCAAGTGTGCATTTGTTATTTAAATATCAAAATTAAACTTAAATTAGGTAAGATTGTAAGGGAAGCAGGCATAGGAAAGTTTTAAACATCAGCACCACTACACACACGTTATGTACTTGTAATTTCACAACTCAACCTATCTTACCCATGCGAGCATATATAAAGTACTGCATGGATTCTCGTGGTTGAGCATTCATAATGGTTCCTTTGGTACTGATATAACCAATGGCCAACTCTGACCAGGCACAACCAGATAGCAAAAGGATATATAGGGTTGCCTGAATCCAGAGCCAGAATGACAGATCACTATCTAAATGATTGGATGATATCACAGGCAAATGTGCGCACCAAACAACAGCCCTGCAACACAAGTAGATCTGGACCTGGAGCAAATGCTAACACTAAAGCCAAACAGAAGTTAATCGAAAACTAACACTTTTACTTATAGAAATAGGAAACCGGAAAAAACTTCCTAACAAACAGCTAAACATGTTTGACTCCAAAACTATGTTAATTTTTTTGTCTTTGAATTCTATAAATTGTTTAACATGTTTAAATTTGAGAGATGGAAAACGAAGAGAACCACTCTTGCCGAAATATTACATATCAGTTTAAATTATAGCATACTTGAGCATATAACACGGCGACAAACATTACCATATGAGATGAAATAGGGCTAACATAGCAGCCGGTATTAGCAGATCGTCCGAGGCAAAGGCCCATCGTCGACCAAAAGCAATAATTCCAGGCATCATAAAAGTCTCCGCCAAATATCATAGTACAAGGAAGTGGGCATAAAGGACATGCTTTGGTTAGTTAGCGAAAACAGTAACACCTTCGTAAATAATCTAAACAATAATTCAGAATATCTTAATTCAAGGTTCCGCTTTGAGTTGCCGTTTTGTATTTTCAAAAAAGATTCTACATAATAGTCATGTCAGGTCCAGCCAGCAAGCTACACAGAATCGTGTAATATTAGCATAAAGCATTTAGGCGATAGAGATGAGCACGTATATATTTTTTTAACCCGCCCGCTCTAAAATTTTGCTCGACACGGCCCGGCCCGTAAGCTGATAAAATTTGGCCTGACCCGGTCCGCCAAAAACTGTCATTTAAAAGGCTTCAATACGACATGGAAACGCCAAACTTGTAGGAATTACATGTTAAAATTTGTAGAAAAAATAATATATATATAACCAGAATGAGTAAATTTTAGCTAATTTGAGTGCTTCCACAACATTTTCTCAGATTCGATCCGGCCCGCAGTTAATAGATTTCTCGACCCAGCCCGCTAGCCAATGAGTAGTATAAAAATATCGCTTCTGGAACAGAGGCGCAGGAGGCGCTTGAGGCAGATCATACGCAACTAGTTTGTGTTGCTTGAGGCCCGTAAGCTGATAAAATTCGGCCTGACCCGGTCCGCAAAAACAAATTTCCAAACTTTTTTTAAGAATATCATTTAAAAGGCTTCAATACGTACGTTTTTTCAATACTTCAATACTTCCTACCCATTAATATACTACACTAATTAACTCAATTTAAAACTTTGTGGCGCTTGGGACACCTCAATAATAGCACACTGCTACAATATAACCGGTTACAACCGGTTTAAACCAGTTTCGTTAACCTACTTCCCTACCTATAAATACAGCTCCACAAATGTGAATTTTCAGTCATGTCTACTGCATTCATTGCTGTTGCTTGCATTGGTGTTCCGAAACTTGGAGATATTCCGTTGGAGGTTACTGTTCTGATTCGCCAACACAAGTCCCATCAGCCGGATATACATCATTTGTTTATCCGAGCTCCCTACGATCTGAAGAAACTAACATCAAATCAACAGGAGTCAATCCACTACGTCACCAGGCGATCATGTTTCGACTGGGATTGTAGTCCTCATCTACGAAACTGGGATAAAGCAATGGACCTCACCTCCAACATCCTGAAGGAGGCAAATGTTGACAAGGTTATAACCAAGGGTATTTCTCAGTGGAACCTAATTCGATCTGGGTTGATGGCCAGGGGAAACGTTATCAGGGTAATAGAGGCTGGCACCTTGGGGGTTCCCAGCTACATGCTAATGCATGATGATGAAGGCAATGGTTGCTGTCCAGATCACATGCTAAGAGATGGAGCGAAATATTGTTCAGCTCACCGAGCACATCAACTGCTGCATTCATTCAATAATGAAGAACAAGACAGTGAATGACATTTATGCCGATAATGTTTGTTGTGTATAACATGCTTATTACTATCTTATTCAGTAAAATATCAAACTAGTTAGTGTTTATTGATAGCTAGGAATTATCTGTCAGCATGCTTACATGCTTACACGTCAGCATGCTTAGATGCTTACGTCAGCATGTTTACACTTACACGTCAGCATGCTTACATGCTTACGTCAGCATGCTTACATGCTTACACGTCAGCATGCTTACATGCTTACACGTCAGCATGCTTACATGCTTACACGTCAGCATGCTTACATGCTTACATCAGCATGTTTACACTTACACGTCAGCATGCTTACATGCTTACACGTCAGCATGCTTACATGCTTACGTCAGCATGTTTACACTTACACGTCAGCATGCTTACATGCTTACGTCAGCATGTTTACACTTACACGTCAGCATGCTTACATGCTTACGTCAGCATGTTTACACTTACACGTCAGCATGCTTACATGCTTACGTCAGCATGTTTACACTTACACGTCAGCATGCTTACATGCTTACGTCAGCATGTTTACACTTACACGTCAGCATGCTTACATGCTTACGTCAGCATGTTTACACTTACACGTCAGCATGCTTACATGCTTACGTCAGCATGTTTACACTTACACGTCAGCATGCTTACATGCTTTCGTCAGCATGTTTACACTAGCCGTCAGCATGCTTAATTTTATATCACAGACAGGTTTACATCTTCGCGATTTATGAAACCTATACAGGTTATGCTGCTAAATTATATTAAAAGAAATTATTATGAACTAAAGAAAAATGTATCTTTGTAAAGTGTGTGGTAAGCAATACTTGCATCGCCAGTCATTGCATCGTCACTCGCACATGGATCACTTAGAAGAATCCGATGTGCACTCTGATGATTCTGATATGGAAACAAATGCTTCTACAAAGTCAAACCAATCTGATCAGTCGGAGTCTTGCAGCGATTCCAGTGATGAGTCGATAGCGGATCCTTATGAATATTTCTGGAAAGTCTGTAGAGACCTCGTCGCTGATAAATACGGTCCGATTATTGATGAAAAGTTTGCAAGCAGTGGTAAAAGAGATGATAACACTCTTTATCAGTATTACAACAAACTACTTCCAGAGATGCAAATGGAACTACTGAAAACGACATCTCGCTTGGCAGCATCATTTGACCGAGTGAAGGAATCATCCGCATTTCAAGAAATTGAACAAAGAGTGACAAAGTTGGAGGAGAAGCGACGCAAGAGAGGCCAATCATCAAATTTGGAGGCTTCATACATTAAAGCATTCCAAGAATCACCGGATATTATCAAACAAGTTCTACCTGCGATGCCTCTTTCGAGTGAAGACGAAGAATAAAACTGAACGTTATAAGTCTTTGACCTTTACATGTATAATGTAGTATAACGTATTGTAGTGTATGTATTCTTTCTGGGCGGGTCCATGGGGGCCCCCCGGCGGGGGAGCAAGAGGAGTAGGGCAAAACACCCTCGGGGAGGGGGCCCGCCGGGCCGGATGGACAGAAGGGAGGGCCGGCCCAGGACAGCGCCGTGATCAGACGAGGGGGGGGGCCCTTCCAGGCGCCGGTCCGGGCCTGCACTGTAATGTATTCAGTGTAATCAATGTATGTATATTAAACATAGTAGCTACTAAGTGTGTTTCGTAGTTGGGTAGGTCAATATTTACTACCTTACAGATCTCCATCTGTCAAGGTTATCAACCTGCTCCTAATTAGGAAGATTTTCTACCTACTAAGTAGAAAGTAGATTAAGAAAGTAGATACATAGAGCACAATGCAGCTGAGATATCAGCAAAATAGTCTAGAATTTATAGATAAAAACAAATAACAGTCCGATGCCAGACTCAGCATCGCTAGGCAAGTCTTAACTGCGACTGTTCAACTTACGGAATCCAAGATTGACATCGCGGTCGTAAAGAAATTGACATTCTTTGGATAGCAACGTGTTTGGCGACCACACTATAAGTCCTTACTTGCCCCAAATTGAGAAAATATTTAGTTCTATTATGAATCAAGTTCACCTAGATCTATTTCCTTATTTCACCGACTTCTGTAAAACTAACTGGTTCTTGGTTGCTCCACCAAATTTTTAAAAGGCCTCACTAGGCTCCTCACGAATTTTTGCTGCGCCACCAAAAATGCAGAAGAAAACCGTTGCAACTATCTTAAAAACTACTTATCCGGTTTTGCTGAGTTTTGAACACAAAGGGTATTTTAACCAGAAAATTACAATGGTGATAACTGATTTAAGCTAAAGACAATACAGGTAAAGATACAGACTATGACAAAGGCAATTGGTGGGGGGGGTGACTATTTTCAAATTTTGATAATTTTAAGCCTCTGAGGGCATTTTCGAAATTTGACATAGTGATAGAGAGAAAGTATAATGTAAGGTAAAATATTTGTGTTAAAATAGTATTTGAAAGGGGGGGGGTTTAAAAACTGGTGAAGAACAGTTACAGAAGTGGTTAAGTAACTTAGGTGCAAAAGGAAGAATTTTAAATTTGAAAGCCCGAAATTATAAACGCGCGTTATCATATTGTATTTTACTGTATTGTTTTATTAAATGTTATTGGAATGGTTCGGTATTGTAGTTAAAAATCGGCAAAATCGGATAAGTAGTTTTAAGATAGTTGCACGGTTTTTCGCATTTTTGTGGGGAAATTTGTGAGGAGCTAGTGAACATAAAAAATTTGGTGGAGACAAGAACCAGTTAGTTTTAAGAAGGGTGAAGGGAGAAGGTTGATTCATAATAGAACTAAATATTTTCTCAATTTGGGGCAAGTCAAGACTTGTAATGTGGTCGCTCAACACTTTGCTATCCAAAGAACGTCAGTTTCTTTACGACAACGATGTCAGTCTTGGATTCCGTAAGTTGAACAGTTGCAGTTAATATTAATGGATAACCGATTGCCGCCAGCAAAGAAGAAGAAGAATACATTACAGTACAATACATTACACTACATTATACATGTAAGGGTCAAAGACTTATAACGTTCAGTTTTATTCTTCGTCTTCACTCGAAAGAGGCATCGCAGGTAGAACTTGTTTGATAATATCCGGTGATTTTTGGAATGCTTTAATGTATGAAGCCTCCAAATTTGATGATTGGCCTCTCCTGCGTCGCTTCTCCTCCAACTTTGTCACTCTTTGTTCAATTTCTTGAAATGCGGATGATTCCTTCACTCGGTCAAATGATGCTGCCAAGCGAGATGTCGTTTTCAGTAGTTCCATTTGCATCTGTGGAAGTAGTTTGTTGTAATACTGATAAAGAGTGTTATCATCTCTTTTACCACTGCTTGCAAACTTTTCATCAATAATCGGACCGTATTTATCAGCGACGAGGTCTCTACAAACTTTCCAGAAATATTCATAAGGATCCGCTATCGACTCATCACTGGAATCGTTGCAAGACTCCAACTGATCAGATTGGTTTGACTTTGTAGAAGCATTTGTTTCCATATCAGAATCATCAGAGTGCACATTGGATTCTTCTAAGTGATCCATGTGCGAGTGACGATGCAATGACTGGCGATGCAAGTATTGCTTACCACACACTTTACAAAGATACATTTTTCTTTAGTTCATAATAATTTCTTTTAATATAATTTAGCAGCATAACCTGTATAGGTTTCATAAATCGCGAAGATGTAAACCCGTCTGTGATATAAAATTAAGCATGCTGACGGCTTAATGTTGACGAAGCTGTAAGTGCATTTGTAACATGCTGACAAGTGTAAGCTGATGTAAGTCATACTGACGTAAGCATGTAAGCATGCTGACGTGTAAGTGCAAACATGCTGACGTAAGCATGTAAGCATGCTGACGTGTAAGTGTAAACATGCTGACGTAAGCATGTAAGCATGCTGACGGTCAGTGTAAGCCATGCTGACGTAAGCATGTAAGCATGCTGACGTGTAAGTGTAAACATGTTGACGTAAGCATGTAAGCATGCTGACGTGTAAGTATGTAAGCATGCTGACGTAAGCA
>JASAND010018924.1:0-32990 GCA_030248195.1 Trissonchulus latispiculum
TGTACTTCTTCAGTTACGTATTGCTGTCTGGGATTTGTCCATTTGGGGGTGGGTTCTGCCTCCAAAATTTCGAGGGTGGGGTCGGCACTTTTTCATTGGGGGGGAGGGTTCCCCCCCAGGTACACCTATGCCCCACAGCTGTGTTGGGGGGGGGTGGCCCCAGACGACAAATATTGGCGCGGGCGCCCCCTCCCCGCCCCAGAGTTTGACCCCCCAGCCATATCTTCCCCGGAACTTTGGGTCTGAGGCTGGGGGGGAAACCTTGGCCGAACTCCGAAATGTGATGGGGGGTACCCTCCCCCCCCCCCCCCAGAATTCGGACCTCAGACATGTCGAAAAATGGCCAAAAAATGCAAATTTTCTGCAATTTAGCCCTTTTTTCATCAAAATAAGGCTTGTTCTTAACGTTGTAGGCGTTTTTGCACCGGTTTAAAGCGATTTTAGGTCAAAATTTTTGAAAAATTTTTCAAAAAATGACCATTTTTCGAAAAATTTAGCTACCTTTTTGGATCAAAAAATCGTTGGGGGGGGGTAGTCAAAAGTTGGGGGAGGGTAAGTCAAAAATCTGGGGGGGGGGGTAAATTTTGCCGAAAATTTGGGGGGGGATGCCCCCCCAAAGGACACTATGCCCCAAACCCCCTCGGTGATATATCAAAAATTTGGGAAGTTTTGCCAATTTTTCGGGATCCCCCCCTCTCGAGCCGAACACCCCGCCTGCCGCCTCCCAGATTCTTTGCCCAGCCATACCTGCACCTACAACCCCCCCCTCACGCCGCCCAACCTCCCCCGTTGACGATGCAGCTTAGCTAGGGTCAAGCTTTAATCCCTGAACTTAGCAGTGCGTATCCAACTTTTCGTACGCTAAAACCTGCTGAAGTACGCTAAAAATAACTTAGCGTACGCGAAAGTACGCTGCAGCGTCCGTAGCGTACGCCACATTTTGATCTGCGTACTCCTAGTTGCACTGCTTAGTTCAGACGCATTCAAATGCAGTTGCCTGCAATGCTGTGGGGGCTGGCTTACTGTCTGCACAAGAGGAAATGTATTAAAAGTTTTGAAATTAAATATCTCCTTCAATCCTCAACGAATTCATTTGAAATTTCGCATGTAAGCTTTATTAATACATACGCTCAGGCCGTTTTTCTAGTTTTTCTAAAAGTGCATTTTCGATTTTTTAGCTTATTTTGAAATATTGTAAATTCTATATCTTGTTTACTACTGCGTTTTTCCAAAAACAAAAAACGGCCTGAGTGTATGCAGATATAAAACATATCTTGAAAATTTGGTCAAGTTTGGTTGAAGCAGTGGCGAGAAATGCAAAAACAAAGAATTCGCAACTTTTTTTGTTTGCCTTGGTTTTGGGAATTTGCAATGCTTTCAAGCAGCTGCAAAGTTAAATAATACACATAACCAACACAGCGACAACCGTTAAAACCCAATAGATTGAATTTTAGGATAAATTGTTCTTGCTTTAGAATTGAGTGTGCAAACGCTCAACGTAATTCAGCTGTATATTCAACGGCTTGTAACTTTTGATAGAAACCGCGTACAGAAGAGATATGCACATCATTTTAAAGCGCTTTTTGTGCTCTTTCAGGTGGTGGAATAAAATTTAATAAATAAGGCTTACACCAAATTTTGATTATTTGCGCATGCGCAAAGCCACGATGGTAGCTAGCCTATTATGCACTCTCTGATACCAAGATTTTGCGCAAAGATAGCGTGCCAACCAGTCTTCCTTTACCCAGTGTTTTGTAAAGATTGCTTCATCCATTGAAAAATTACGTAGAAAATCCCGGTAGTGGTACTACCACCTTAAAGCCCTTATCAGGTTTTATGGGCCCAAAAGAATGACGGATAAAGTACAGATTGTTCCACTGGGTGAAACGAACTATGCTATCTGTGCTATCCAGTGTATAATGGCCCTTTTGAAAGAAAACCTGTGGGGTTTTATTGAAGAGACTGAAGAAGTGCCGGGCAATGCCAGAGCCCTTGCAGATTTCCAGAAAAGAAGAATAAATTCCTTGCAATTATTGTTTTGGCGATTGAACCAAAACTGTTGTATTTGATCCCCGAACCCGACTGCCCTAAGCGAGGGGACAAATTAGCAGAACACTTTCAGAAAAAGACGTGGTCCAACAAACTAACACTGAAACGCAATTTGAATGATTTGCGTTTAAGCCTGGGGATTCCGTTGGTGAACATCTGAAGCAAATGTCTGAACTCTTTAAGGTGGTGATTCCTTTTCGGCACATATTGTTGGTTGACGGCTCAAACCAAGATGAAATTTGATGAAACTTTCCAAGATAAGTTCGTTTGTGGTTCTAACACCCTCCGCGCAATCCCGCTTCAAAATTTCGAGATTTCCGCTCAGGACGGTTTTTGCTAATTTCTGGCAGTTGAGCAACAACTGCATAGTTATGATTATACTCATTTGAAAGTTCTCGATGCGCTCTACATTTTTGCTTTTGGAAGCAACTTTCTAGCTTTTCCCTATTGTGAGATATAGCCGAGTTTCTTATTTTGGCGTTGGAAACTTGTCATTTTTGCAGAAATCAAATAATCCACGATTTCTTGAGCTACACAAGCAGTCAAAATAAACTAAGGGTGTCGATTTGAAGGTCTCGTCGAGGCCGATTATCCTAAGCATGATAATCTTCCAACTGCTATCCCGTGAGCTGCTATCACAAAAAATGTAGTTTTTTCAAAAACATGACCAAATTTTTTCCAGCGATTGTGGAGCATTTACTATGCACGCAGAGGGTTGCCACTTACTGGACGCGTTTTACACAAAAATACCTAGGGAGCCTTTTTTAGTTGCCCCGATTGCTGCTTTCTAGCTAAAGTGGCCGCTTGCCAAAGTTGGGAAAAGTAGGCAAAATCCAGGTTGGGCAAACATTTTAGCTAATTTCTTCATAACGAAGAGTGATTTCATGATAATTAAAACAGGGTCCCCAGCTATTTGATAGTGAAATCGAATGATGTAGCCGGTGCCTCAGGAAAAAAATTAATTTAGTCTACAAAAAATCTGGAAAATTAAAGTACTTCAAAAATTCGGTAAAATAGTTTCCGAAAAGTGAAGCTAGTTTCATTGCATTCATTAGAAAGAGAAAATGTTAAGCTCCATTTTGATATAAAAATGGCTTCTTAACTCCAAGTAATGAAAGAATAGTTAGGGTTCAAAGTTGATGTCTCCAAAAGGAATCACCACCATCATCACGCAAAGTTTTTGTCACGGGCAAAGGTACTGTACATTTACAGCTTGACACGTTCTCGACGACAAAAGTTTTGCTTGGTTCTCCAAAATTGTATTTAGCGTCCTGAACTCATCGCTAATGTGACGACTTCTGTCTTTAGTCAGAATCGATCAGCTTGATGAGATCAGTTTGGTGAGCTATTCAGGCCGTGGACGTAAATTTACGTCTTTCACATTTTTTGTTGTATATTGCAGCAAAAAATTCAAAGACGTAATTTTACGTCCAGATTTTAAGCATAAAGCTGTACAAATTGTTTGACTAAAATTTTGTGCGTGGGCGTATCCAAATGATTTTTAACCTAATGAGCGCGTCAGACTTTATTCCGGCCTTTGAATCAAGTCTAAATCCATTAATTTAGCCATTTTAGATATGTCTAGTTGCAAAAATCTTACCCTTTTATTCAGAATCTAAAAGACACTAGAATTTTTATTTATTTTTATTTAATTATAATTTTACGTCCAAAGCATAATTTGAAGAAATTTTAAAGACGTAAAATTACGTCCCTGACCGGGAACGTGTTAAAGTTGACAACGTTGACAATCAAAAGTCAAGCGTTGAATGATGTTCTGTTCGTCCCTGCTTTGTCACATAACTGGTTCAGCGTGGCTGCTGCTGCTAGGAAAGGAAAAGAAATAAAGTTCGCGAAAGATTGCTGTATCATTCGTGATAGAGAAGGAAATCTACGAGCTGAAGGGAAATTAATGGGGAATCTGTACTTTCTGGATGTGGCTGAGTCTCCGGTTTTTGGCCTGATTGCTGAGGGGTCTGTTGACACAGCAACCCTTTGGCATAAAGGTTTTGTTCATTTGGGGCTAAAAAATTGGAAATCCTCAAAGAAGGTTGTCGTTGGTCCTGATTGTGTGCGGGGATTGTGCTGCTGGAAAATTGAGTCGTCAACCGTTTCCCAAAGGAAAAGCATCAAGGGCTGATTGCACCTTGGGATTAAGGTGGTGATTCCTTTTGGAGACATCAACTTTGAACCCTAACTATTCTTTCATTACTTGGAGTTAAGAAGCCATTTTTATATCAAAATGGAGCTTAACATTTTCACTTTCTAATGAATGCAATGAACTAACTTTAGTTTTCGGAAACTATTTTACTGGATTTTCTAAGTACTTTAATTTTCCAGATTTTTTGCATACTAATTTTTTCGTGAGGCATCGGCTACATCATTCGATTCCACTATCAAATTGCTGGGGACCCTTTTTAAATTATTATGAAACCGCTCTTCGTTATAAAGAAATTAGCTAAAATGTATGCGCAACCTGGATTTTTTCTACTTTTCCCAACTTTAGCTAGAAAGCAGCAATCGGGGCAACTAAAAAGGGTCCCTGGGTATTTTTGTGAAAAAAACAGTAAGTCGCAACCCTCTAGCTTACATAGTAAATGCTCCACAATCGCGTGGAAAAATTGGTCATGTTTTTGCAAAAACTACATTTTTTATGATAGCAGCATACGGGACAGCATTTAGAGAGGATCACAATGCCACGAATAATCGGCCCCGATGAGACCTTTAAATTGACACCCTTAGTTTCATTTTACGGCTTGCGTAGCTCAATAAATGGCGGATTATTTGATTTCTGCAAAAATGACAAGTTTCCAACGCCAAAATAAGAAAATAGGATATATCTCACACTAGAGAAAAGCTAGAAAGTTGCTTCCAAAAGCAAAAATGTAGAGCTCAACGAGAGCTTTCAAATGAGTATAGTCATAATTATGCAGCTGCTGCTCAAGCTGCTGTCAGAAATCGGCAAAAACCGTCCTGAACGGAAATCTCGAAATTTTGAAGCGGGATTGCGCGGGGGGTGTTAGAACACCAAATGAACTTATTTTGGAAAGTTTCATCAAATTTCATCTTGGTTCGAGCCGTCAACCAACAATACGTGACCAAAAGGAATCACCACCTTTAGTGCACAGTGATGTCTGTGGTAAAACAGGGACTAAATCTCTGGGTGGTGCTCAATATTTTGTCACCTTTATTGACGATTTAACGAGATATACAACGGTTTATTTTATCAAAGATAAAAGCGAGGTTTTTGCTAAGTTTAAAGATATAAAGTGTTCGCTGAAAAAGAGACAGGAAATCAAATCAAAGTGTTAAGGTCAGACAAAGGTGAGGAATATACTTCATCTGAATTTGAGAAATTCCTAAAAGAGCATGGCATTCATCATCAGGTTACGGTACCAAAAACGCCTGAACAAAACGGTGTTTCAGAAAGAATGAACAGAACTCTCGTTGAAATTGTACTTACCCATGCTGATTTGCCGAAAAAGTTTTGGCTGAGGCGTTGGCAACTCCAGCGTATATCAAGGACAGAAGTCCCGTCTCTGCGCTGCAAGGAATTACGCCGTATGAAGCCTATTTCGGACACAAACCAAATGTGTCTCACTTCAAAGTCTTCGGATATATTTGCTACCGTCATGTTCCTAAAGACTAGCGAAGCAAGCTGGATTCAAAGTCATCAAGTTGTCGTTTTCTAGGATATTCAATAAAGAGTAAAGTATATAGCTTATTCGATGTAAAGATGGGAAAAAGAAAGCAGAGATGTTCTGTTTGATGAGAGTAAATTTTACTTTGACGACCACACTGTGCACGATGGCGAAGGTGATACTGATCAATATGTGTCTTCTCACCTTGAAAAACCAGAAGATGAAGGGGTTCGTCGGTCAGAAAGAACAAAGCAGGCTCGCCGAAGATTTGAGGTCGAGGACTACGTTCAAAACGCAAACTTGGAAACGCCTCATCCAAAAATGATTGGTGAGGTGTTTAGAGCCCAAATTCCTGTTTATGGAAACAAGCTGCACAAAGCGAATACAACTCCTTGATCGAGGATAAACTTGGGATCAAGTTGAACTGCCGCCTGGTCGGAAAGCTGTTGGTAGCAAATAGGTATTTACTATCAAAAGAAAAATCAGATGGCACAATAGAACGCTATAAGGCCCGTTTGGTTGCTCTGGGGTTTTCTCAGAAGTTTGGGGCGGACTATTTCAGACTTTTCCCCCTGTCGTACGATTTTCTTCAGTACGAACCCTGTTAGCCTTAGCTGTTCAATGTGCATCTAAGATTCACCAAATGGACGTCGTTACAGCGTTCTTGAATGGAAATCTGGAGGAGGAGATATATATGTCACAGCCTGATGGGTTTGCTCCTGCTGGTCAAGAAAGATTGGTGTGTCGGCTCAGGAAAAGTCTCTATGAATTGAAGCAGGCCCCACGCTGCTTGAATCAAACATTTCACAACCATCTAATCTGTCTCGGGTTCAAACAGTCTCCGGTCGAAGTGTCTACACAAAAGCTGGAGAGAACCGGCTTATTCTATCTGTGTACGTAGATGATATAATCATCATGGCAAACGCCGAAAAGGAATTTCAAGATGTTAAAACTTCAATTTCTGATAAATTTAAAGTTAAAGATCTTGGTGTTCTCCACCATTTTCACCATTTTCAATCAAAGTGATCCAGCACCAGGTGAAACAGGAAGTGCTCTTATGTCAGGATCATTACATAGACAAATTGCTGATTCAGTTCAACATGGTTGATGCTAATGCAATCTCTACGCCAATGGAGCCTGGTCTCAAGCTCTGTAAGGCTAAAGAAGAAGATCAGCGGTGTGATCCAGCGTTGTACCAGTCGGCGGTTGGAGCAGTATTGTATCTTTCAAATGCAGCAAGGCCGGATTTTGCAGCCACTGTGGGTATCTTGGCTGGTTTGTGCTCTGATTCTGGAGTGGTGCACTGGTCTGCGTTGAAACGTGTTTTCGATATTTAAAAGGAACGAAAAAGTTTGGGTTAAAGTTCAAAAGTGCGGAGTCTACGGTGGCAGATATGGTTGGTTATTCTAATGCCGACTGGGCTGGGGATACGGAGAGTAGACGCTCTACTTTTGAATATGTCTTCCAGTCTTTGGAACGTCAGTTTCCTGGTCCAGCAAGACAGTCGACAGTTGCTTTGTCGACCGCTGAAGCAGAATGCATTGCCCTTTCTGCTTCAGTACAAGAGTGCATTTGGATGCAGTCTTTACTGATGAGTTTATTAGCAATATTGCTCACTCGACTTCCTCTACTACCATCAAATTTCTACTTAAAAGTTAACTGTAATTTGGGCATCTGATCGCGTACGTTGCAGCAGGTAGCTGCATTTAATGTAAGTTTTAGGAACATTAATTCTATTTTAACTCTTTGTTTCAGAGAGAAGATCAACGGCACAGGAGGCGTGTATGGTCCCTCCTGTGTCCAACGTATCAATTTCTGAAGTGGATGGTTATGGAATATGGATTTATAAAATGGATTTTCAAGTGGAACGTGGAATTATAATAGAAGTGAAAAATTATACTTTCAGACATTAAATTTCGAAACCCTTGCTTGCATTTCAGAGCTTCTCAGACCGCATTTTTCAATCTTTCCTATCTTAGAGCTCGGCCTCCCCTACCGTTTCCGCTTCTGCAGCCTATTTTTAATCTTGGGGATCATGTTTAGCTTGGGGATCATGTTTCTGTCCTTGATCTTCGTCTCTCCACCTCTTGACTGCGGTCTGCGGAGAGCACCACTCACGGGCCACTTCGTGTGCCTAGATAGTGGATGAGCCCTGACCAAGAAAATAACTGTAATTTTTAAATCACGACTAAGGTTCTAAAGTTTCATTCTTGTGAGTTGCGGTGTCAGCAGAAGATCAAGTTTACTAAGGCAAATTTCTAAGGTAGCTAAGTTTAGTAGTTAAGTCTTAATAAATTAAGACAGTGAGGATAGTAAAGCAATTTAATTGAGCATATACAGCTTTAATTCTAAGCTTAAACACCCGCTTAACTTTTGGATTAGCCTTTTCTTTTTAAACTTTCGATGTGAACAATTTAAGGTGGTGATTCCTTTTGGTCACATATTGTTGGTTGGCGGCATAAATGAAGATGAAATTTGACGAAACTTTCCGAAATAAGTTCTTTTAGCGTTCTAACACCGTCCGCGCAAGCCCGATTCAAAAATTCGAGATTTCCGGTCAGGGCGGTTTTTTCCAATTTCTGAACGTTTGGCAGCAGCTACACAATTATGAATATATTCATTCGATAGATCTCATTGAGCTTCATATTTTTGCTTTTTAAAGCAACTTTCTAGCTTTTCACTACCGTGAGATATAGCCGATTTTGTTGTTTTGGCGTCGAAAACATGTCATTTTTGCAGAAATCAAATAATCCATCATTTCTTGAACTATGCAAGCCATAAAATCAAACTAAGGGCGTCGATCTGAAGGTCCTATAGGGGCAAATTATCCGACGTATGATCGTCTTCCAACTGCTATCCTGTAGGCTGCTATCATAAAAAATGTAGTTTTTGCAAAAACACGACCAATTTTTTCCAAAGATTGTAGATTGTGGAGCATTCACCATGCAAGCTAGAGGGCTGCTACTTACCTTAATACGTTCTGCACAAATATACCCAGGGACGATTTTTTAGTTGCCCCGATTGCTGCTTTCTAGCTAAAGTAATCGCTTGACAAATTTGGAAAAAGTAGGCAAAATCCAGGTTACGCTCACATTTCAGCTTATTTCTCTACAGCGAAGAGTGATTTCACAATAAATAAAAAATCGTCCCCAGCTATTTGATGGAGGTATCGAATGATATAACCGATGTCTCGCGAAAAAATTTACTTGAGTCTGCAAAAATTCTGGAAAATTATACTTCTTCTAAAATGTGCTAAAAATATTTTAGAAACGCAACATTAGTTTCGTGGCATGCGTTAGAAAGAGCAAATGTCAAGCTACATTTTGATATAAAAATGGCTTCTTAACTCCAAGTAATGGGTGAGTAATAATGGTGCAAACTTTATGTGACCAAAGGGAATCACCACCTTAAACGATTGAACGATTTATGTGAAGTTCAGTCAAGTTCAGAAAAGGAAATTTGAGGATGAAATTTACATTTTAAACTGACTTGCATATTTTTTATAATGAATTCTCAGCGGAGCACTTACTTTATACTAAAAATCACCTTGGATTGATTGATAATCAACAATTGTATCATTAAAAATAAGTTGCCAAAATATCACGTAAACTTTCATCTATTATGATGGGTAATCAATTATATAGAGTTGACAGGGTTTTACAACTCTTGCAAAAATATATATTACATGGCAATTTATCATCGTCAACTTGATATTGGAACAATTTCAAGAAACAGAACAGAAAGTAAGCTATTCTCAAATTTTAAACTTTTTACTGTAGTCCGCTACAACTTTCACTAAAAGGATTAAAAACTCCAATTTATGTAGTCTGCGAAATTTGTTCATGAAATGGATATTGGTCATTAGTTTGGGATAAGTGTTTACACTCCTTTTCTCTGGAATAGTTTCCCTTTTTGGCAAAACTAAAGTGGTTTGTTTCTGCACAAGTTGCCAAATTGAGCTTCTTTGATTTGATTTGTCCTGACAGATTTGCTTCACTGGCACTGAGTGCATGCTTTGTAATTTTTAATAACGCCTCACCAAAGTTGGATCTTGTCCGGTTAGGAGCAGTTTCAGCTTGATGTTTATTTTCAATTTAAATAAGGAGTTGTCTGATACCGAGTAACAATTACCAGAGGCGGTTTGCAAGGATGGAGATTCGTCCATCACCGGCTATGTGATGAACGCACCTCGGATACTGGGTGGGATTGCCAGCTGGCACCACAGTAATTTTTAGCATACAAAATGGTCTGGTCCTCATAAAGTTTGGAAGTGAGCACACGTACAGCATACAATTATACAATAAATACAACATTTCACAGCAATGGCTGCAAACTTTAAATGGTTTTGTGTGCTTCATAGTGCGTTTTCCGCATGTTATTTGAAACTAAGAATTCCTGGACCGCCAAGTGTTCTTTTGTTTTTTGGTTTCTTGATAAAATCACAGGTGAACAAGGCATGAAAAATCACACTGCTGAAGGCGTGGAACCACTGGCACAACTCGTGCTCAGATCTTATTTGGCATCCACGAGGAGAGAAAAGATCTTAGTAACCTACACACATATTGCTGCTAATAAGATTAGGATCACTAAGCACTCCGAAGCATAAGCTTTTAATAGAGGTTCTCATTCAGCTTGACTGCATTATAAAAAGTCGAGCTATTAACTAAAAATTCAAAGTTCCACGGTGATGATAAAGTATTAAGGTTTGAAACGATACCAAATGTTATCTTGGAATATTTTACCAGTATCAAGATCAGTTGACTGTAGCACCCGCGTACACGCTTATATTCAAATTGCACACAGTTGATGCTTTTGCAGAGAATTGAACGAAACAACTCTAAATCTAAATTTGATATTTGATAAAAAATCCGTCATCGCAAATTTTTAACGATGGGCATTCGGTTTAAATGCTAATTGCCAGAAGTAGCTTTTTGAAGGATCATGTCACTGAATTTAAGTTTAATGAAAATGCTGGAATACCCCAAAAATGCGACATTTTTCATATTCTTTCAACATATTGTCTTGACGGCCATCAGTTCTAATTTGATTATAGGCCTGAAGCGCAGCAGTAACTCAGGGTTGTTTCGATATATTTCTTCAATTCCTCACCAGGCTGTCGACTAAATTCAGAAGAAATCTCTGCGGTGTCGTGCTAGAAAAATGTTCTTTTCTTTTACAATTGTGACAGGAAAATAATTTAGCAGACTGAATTTTAAAGTATTTAGTTACATAGGTCTGGCTAACTTTTTAATTTCTAGTTGTGGCAGCTTTGATGAAACTCCTTACTTAAATCCTACAGCCCCGATGTCCTTTTAGTTAAAAGATTATTTTCTGTTTCGATTCGGGTGAAATTCCCGATACTGGATGACTAATAATTTGTTGTTTCTGAAAAATTGTAATCAATCACTTTGCACAGCAGTTTAATCAAACAATAGATGTTGCAGTTGCACAACAGCAGTACTGTCAAGAGTCTATAATAGGGACACTTAGCTCTTCCTAGCAGAATGAGCTTGCTAGGCACATTATGACCTAAATCTCGGGTAGTAGTTATGTATATCATTGTTAAGCATCCATTTATATACTTCGTTTGAATTAAAACGCATCTCATTGGCTAATCGTTTGCTTAATGCTTACCTCATGTTAAAATTACATATATTGACTGGGCCCCCCTCCGAGTATCTCAACTCTTTCTGTTATATATAGACGGATGGTACTTTAGCAGAGCAATTCCTTCAAAATTTCAGCTGGACAAGCTATCTGTTTATCCAATTCTTGATTCTTAATTGCCCTTTTTAAGGCTTTTCTTTCTCTACTAATTAAAGTAATTAAAATCTAGGACAGAAATCTGCAGTTTTGTTATTTCTACGCTGTATCTGTTAATTTACTAGTAATTTAGGAACTGCTGGATGCCAAGACAATGACTGTAATTGGTTAGTTTTATGAAGAATAAATTAACTTATTTTGATTTCACTTCGCTTAGCTTGGGTTGATTTGTGAACTCTGTACATATGGAATCGCTTCAAAGCACAACGTTAAGAATTACGTTCTGGAAACTTAATGATATAAAATTGAACCCATGTTTGAGTTAAACAATGTAGCTAAACTACAAGAACGACTATCCAATTACTGGCCAATTTTCTTTCGAACAATTTTATCTGTGAATGTAGATTGTTTAACGCCCTGAGTCGAAACATGTTCATGTTAACTTTCTATTAAGATAATGAGTATGATACTAAATATAACTGCTAACTAACTGGCGGTTTATTTGAAAGCACGATTTTGATTTTTATTATTTGGCTTTTGGGACATTAGGGGATTGGTAGAAAATCTCAAGTTAGCACAAACATCTAATGCCAATCTAAATAAAAGGGTGTTTCAAAAAGTTGTTAGGACGGAGAAGTATAAATTTTTGGCATTTATCCTCTACCTGTACTTTGTCCGATTTGAGTAGCACAAATCTTTAAGTCTTGCATTGAAAGTTTTACTTATACTCCACTCACACATTGTGAACCTATGTATAAATTAACCTATACAGCCTTGTCTTATGTGTACAACCGATTTGGTACCTATGCATATACCTATTAAAGTACATACCTATATAATGTTATGTGTTCAGCGGGTGTGATAATTGTATATATTGCCAACGATTGTATTTATATTTCGTTTTCTGAACTTTTTCGGGTGTGAGCGATCTTGGAGGGAGTGGGGTGAACTCCGTCTTGGGGGGTCTGAAAACCGGCAAACCCCACATCCTAGCACAAGTACTAATGCGCATGTACATTTTATCATGTCTTAGTAGTCGTAGTTCGATGGGGTGACGATATTGATAAGATCCTAGTTGCTACTGAATACTGATACAATGTTTTATTGAAGTTATACTTAACTTTATTATTTTTGAATATATGTTTTGTGCAAACAGAATAGTTCTACTTCATTGTTGTGAAAGGTTGTGAAAGTAAGGAAGCTGCAAAATTTTTCACCGATCCCACCAAGTCTAGGTACATACTTACAATTCACTTTCACCAAATTAATTTTTTCAGTTTTTTCCAAAATGATATTACTGACTTAGATAAGTGTCCACAAATGGTAAAAGGAAGCAAACTCAAAGCAAACGATAGGTAGAATTGACATTCAAGATGTCCAAAAATATAAATTGTTTCAAATCTCTGGATTTATTTCAAATCATGTTTTACTTTCTGGACTTCGTATTAGCTTTTCTTTCATGAACATGTTAAAGTTCTGACGTGTTGGCTGAGCTGGGCAAGGTCGTAATTAGAACGATTGTATAAACACTTTGACTCCGAACAAATCCCCTAATTCAAGGGGAGGGGGAAGGAAACAGAGCTCCAGTCTAGAAAAGTTTTGTTTATCTAATCTACCAATTGCAAGTATCAAATCTTATTCCAATGTCATCCAGTTCCATTCAATTAGGCTAATTTGTTCTGGATTGCTGATACACCTACAAATTATAAAAAAGTTTAGTTCCTACAGTTGCAGTTTAACTCATAACTTTTGAGTGAAAAATTCCTAGCGTAGTCACAATTGATTTATGGCAGGTATTGTTTTCAAATTTTTTAGTACAAGTAATTCAGTTTTTTCTACGGAATGGACAGTTTTGATGAATGCTCCAAAAGTCACTCAAAATAGCCCACGGTAGTTCGGGACCTTTTATTTTAATGGTTCAAAGCATTCAGGAGATTTTCGTGATTGAAAACAATTTCAAGTTCCATAAGATCTATATATCTCCATATTATTGAGTAACCGAAGTGATTAGACAATCATTAATCTGACTAAATTATGGCGAGAAGTTTTGTGTATTTTTGGAAAGCGAATTGTTGTCAACATTTATTTATGGTTGGTGATTTACCAGCCTGGGATCAGAGAGTAATCCTATAGCATATCGAAAGAATCACGATTTGGAATTTATTGACAACGTTTAAATAAAGGGGAGGGGGAAGGATAATCAGCCGTTATCGAAACGGGTGTCACACCCGTTGTTATTATATATGTATATCCTATTGGTTAGAGGACGAACCTAATCGTATTAGATAGCTGTGGTTTATGATGCAAACCTTAATGCAAATCACTGTCAATTTCGCTGGGCTAGTTTTAGGTCGAACGAATCGGTGTCTGGGGACTTTATTATTTCTGGAACAGTAGTTGTATCCGTTTTATCTCAATTTTGGCAATTACCTGTAAGTTCAAAGTGTCGCTATACGTCACAGCTCAACTTGAGTCAAGTTCAGTCCCAGATCTATCAATTGTCTTAACTTTCATTGGCCCTTGATGATGTCAGTAGTCATAGTACATCACTAACTAACTAAGCAAAACGCATCTTTTAGAAGTTAAGTTAGTACCTTTCAAGTAAAGCCCTGTTCACACTAGGGCACAAGCACAAGCACAAGCACAAGCACAGGCACAAGCACAAGCACAAGCACATGCACAACGCAGAGTTGAATTCAGTTTAACCTTTTGCACAAGCACAACGCCGCAGCCAATGAAAATTGTTTTGCACTATGCACAGAAGGCTTGGCGTTCTTGTACTTGTGCTTGTGCGCTAGTGTGAACCGGCCTTAAGGGGGGGTCAATTTTTGGTCAATTTTTCCGACCATCTCCGATTTCGCTCATTTTCACATGAACATAATGATCTTTGAGAGGGATATTTTAATGAGTTTTAAAATTAAACTCGTATCTCTTACGATTGGTGAGTAATTTCGCCTAAAAGTTGAGGTCCGCATGTGTTAAACATAGGAAACAGAAAAAGTGGTGATTTTATTCTTGCGCCAAAAAAATCTCTCGACGAAAAGTTGTAATCCTGAATAATTTTGTATTTATAATGTAGCTATAATCATAAACTGCGGTACGCTGGAAGTAGAATTTTAATTTAGGCCCCTAAAATTTTTTAAAATTTTTTTATATATTTATCGAAAACAATGGAAAATCGTCAAAATATAACGTTTCTTGCAGCTGAAAAGTGGGGTCTTCGGAAAGAATTGAAAATTGCTCTAATTCAAAGGCCTAAACAAAAACTCCAGGGTTCCGTAGTACTTAAATTGGCGGTTCCATTGATACCAATGATTCCGTTGTATGTTTTTCCAGTTTCGAGATTTTTCTGGCGCAAAAATGGGAATTTTTAGTAAATTTTTTAAAATGTCATTTTTTCGTAAATTTGGCTAAATTCCGGCAACAGTATGATCCTAAACTGCCTATTTTATATTCCAACTTGTGTATTCATGTCTTTGGACCGATTTGCAGCATGAATTATGCTGATAGCTACGTCCAGTACTTCTCAGCGCGCCAAACGGGACCCTTGAACCCCGAATTTCTCAAAACAGCGATTTTTTAATTTTTCAAAATATGCCATATTATACATCAATCGAAAGCTCTCATTGCAGGGATGAATTCTTCTCATGGAACTATGGGTCCAAAATGCTTCTATTTTACGTTAACAGCTGTTAAATGTTTCATTACATCAGGAGGAACAAGGGCCTTGTTTCTCCGAGAAATTCTTTAGGGAAGCGTCTGACCAAGCCCATCCGGCTGGAAACTGTACGAAAATGTTTTTCTTAATAGTTTTTAAAGGTGTATTACAAAATAAGCTAAAAAAAGCAGAGTTGATTTGCAAAAAAATTGCCTCAGTTGGCTGCAGCACCCTCGTATTTGCTCATATTCAAATTGCACACAGTTGATGGATCGTAACTTACGGAGAACAGAACGAAACAACTCAAAATTTAAACTTGATATGCACGAAATATGTGGCTAACTTATGTGTGAAAATGAGCGAAATACGTCGCCTAAAAATTTTTCATGATGGACTCCCCCTTAAGTAGATGGGTTGAAAATCGATTTGTTATCCGATTTGGAAAGGAAGAAATTTGTCAAACTGGAAGTTATCCAATTTGCTTCATCAAAACCAAACAATATGTTTTAACTGCATATATATAGCATTGGGTCAGAAACGGCTTTCTGAATTTGCCGTTGAATTGTAAATCGGAAAATTCAAATTGGCTCCTGATCACAAAGTTCAGATAACTCCTTCCTTACTCTTCTGTAACTCTGATGAGTGTGAAATGAAGAATTATTAGAAAATTAAAATACTATGGCTAACAGGGAATTGAACAATATGAACTATCAACATACATGCATTATGAAACCTCAGTTACGTGGTTGCGGTTGCGAAACTCTTGATTTACCGATAACGCCATCCTTAATAGCATAATGTTAGATTTCAACATTTTAAAGTAAATTTCAATGAATCGTCTTTAACAAATGTTAATTCTAGTTTTCTGAAAGCTGTTGGGGCTACTTAGAAGCAGTCAACTGATATTAAGAATAAAATGAAGTTAGGCAAATCAAATTAAGCTAAACCATCCATGTGACTATTTTATTTTAGATAAAATATTCCTGTGCTGGGGATAGAGAAAGTAGTAGATAACTGTAATAGCATAATAAGCATTACATGCAATCTATATAAAGCCGCAGAAATTGTTGTGCTCCAGCGAGTTAAATATAATTATGCTTATCTGATTAGTTAATAATTATGTAGAGGTAAATAGAACACTGCTGGAATCTTTTAAAATGACAAAAGGACAGGTAATAGAAATGTTCCTCCGACCTCCAGTCCAGAGCATGAAAAATGATAGGATTAAATAGTTCAATACCCAGAGCGGTAAATGTAGTCGGAGCCAATAATGGAAATTTTAATCGTTTTAATGAATGCTCAAGAATAAGTTATATTCCTTCTGCGCTTCAGCTCTCACATTTCTTGAATTAGTTACAATCGGTGTTCAAATAAATTCTACTCTTCACACAATGTCTTGCACGTATAGTTTCTATTTATGAGCAAGTAAAAACTCATTTTTAAACTATTACGTCTGCGCAGCAGGTTTAAGCCTGGTTTACACTATCAAACTTTCTTCTGATTTTGTCAGATGGAACAAAATCTCAGAGCAAACATATTGTATCCAACTTGTAGTTTACATTGTCCATCAAACAAGCAAGGAGTTTGCGACTGACAATGCCAGTGTCCAATCAAATTCAGCTTCTGTTGCTTCATACCAGCTCTTTTCAAAATCAAGCAATATGACTGGTCAGTTTCGTCTGATATCAGACGGAATTTCCATTTTCGTCAAACAAAAATTTCATTGTCAGAGCTGAGTCAGTTAGTCGTTTACACGCGAGAATTTCGACTGACTTTTGTTTGAAGAAAATTTTCATCTGACAAAGTCAGAAGAAAGTTTGATAGTGTAAACCCCCCTTTACAGTTTACTAAAATGTTCGCTGAGGAAGCTCAACCTTTTGCTCAAACTATTGCTTGTTTTTGCATGTTCGATAAGGTAGCATTACTTGCAGTCAAGCCAAGAAAGGCGTTGTTATTCAGCGGACTAAAATTAATTATACTTCTAACAGCAGAGGTAATGTGTTCCGTTTCAGTTGTTCCGGTTTTGGTATATATCCTATAAATTACGTCCCACACCGGCATAATTTTCTAGTTGAAATTAGTTTGGACTTTGAAAAAGCTTTTCAGCTCTAGTGCGTTTATTTGTTTTACAGTATCGGGTAGGCTTAGAAGCACTTTTAACTTGGAATAAGTCTTTTGGATAGATTTTGCTGTATCCTCATGCTCATCTTGCATTGAGCATCGCATTGCATTCAGTATTTGCATCTGCAAATTAGGGATTTTTTTCAGGAAAACCCGCCAAAAGTTTTCTGTTCACCTTGGTCCCCCCTTGACGAATCGAAAAGAATTTAGTTTCGCGAAATTGAAAACTTTTGATATAAACTGAAGTCGGCGCTGGAGAAACCATACACGTACCCAATTTCAGCTCATTTGGCCAAGTTTTGCGGTATCTGGGTCTGGGGCGCTTTCCTGAAAAGAGCCCAGATTAGCTATCAAATTAGTTTATACACACAACAAATACAATTAACATTTTTGCGAACATTTTAGTCAGCGTAACTTGCAGGCACCGAAATTTTGTATTTTTGACAGAAATTGTCGTAAGCTTAGTATCAGTTACGTCTTACATGAATCTGAAAAGGTGTTGGAACAAACTAACAAGCAGACCGCTCTAGGGACAGCTATCCGAGTTCTGAGGTTTATGTCTTAAACCAACGGATGATTAAGACTTATTGTTATTACTGCTTTCAGTCTGCACAAACTCTCAAGCCTATACCATTAGCGCAAGTTAATTTCAGGCGGTACTGACCAGCGATGCAGGTATAGGGATTGGTGATACATAATTAGATAGTATTATTAGAAGCACACCTTTCCTTGCCACTTGACAACATAATTGATTAGCACTTAAATAGCACAAACAGGGTCGAAGTACAGAGGGCTGTTTTCGTACACTGATCTAGACAGTTCCAGAATACAGTTGTGTCTACTCCTGTTGTAAATGCAAGCTAAATGGAACTTGACCCCCTTCAAACCGAAACAACAGAAACAGAAACTAGTCTAATTTTTCGAATTTGCAATTTTTAAATAACTTTTGGCTTACCATTAAATGATGCAATGCATTACTCGTACCAACAGCAGGAGCAATGTGACAGTTAGATACTTGGCATATTCTGTGTAGGTCAGTAGAACCAAGAGTAGATTATAGGAAGAGTGTGACACCATACCTTCCTAGTGTAATTGGCCTGTCAGATGCTCGGAACATTAAGGCCGAAATCTCTGGGGGGGGGTCACGGTTAAGACTGTTATCCATGTGTTTATTTGCGTTTGAACTAAACGAATCTGATTGGCTAATCGCCTATGCCTTATATATACCACCTTATGCCAAAATTATATATATAAGTGTATAAGGTGACCACTCCCCCCCCCTGAGATCTTGGGGAGGGAAGCTTAGCTTAGCGTTGTTAAGCGTGTGTTTGTTTGCGTTTGAATGAAATACATTTGATTGGATAGCTAGCTGCTGCTGCTTCTGCTGCTGCTGCTGCTGCTGAAATGCACTGATGTTGGTTACGGTAGCTAAGTAGCCAATCAAATGCATTTCAGTTCAAACGCATGTAAACACATGCTTTTCAACGCTAAGCTGAGCCCCTCCCTCCGAAATCTCGAGGGTCACACACACACTATACACGTAATTTTGGCATACGGTAGGCGATTAACCAATCAGATTTGTTTTAGTTCAAACGCATATAAACACACGGTAACAGTATTAACCGTGACCCCCCCCCCAGATTTCGGCCTTAACGGGGGGGGGGCACTAAAGGTTTGCCCCGACTTTGTCCGATTGGCCTACTTTTTGGCGAGAATATAGAGCATGGGTGTGGTCAAAAAATGTCGGGTACTGAGATCTTAGCTGCCTTCCAGCCATGTGTAGCCGTCGCGTTTATGCGCCCAACCCACCATTTTTCGTAACTACCATCATAATGAATTAAAAATTTCTACTGACTGCTGGGCCCAAGCTTCAAAGCTGCCATTCGCCAATATGATTTGGCACATGTGTCCCTATCTGCAGAAAAATACTGGATGTCTGTATCTTATCTGCATCTATGGGAATTACTCTTCAAGTTTGAAGTTTCGACAAAAATTTAAAAGTGTTTGGCTAACGAAAGGAAAATTTTATTACTGGTGCTTGCTATAAGGCTGTAATTTGGCATAAAAGGAGGCCCTATGGGAGTACTCATTCGCGCCAAATGGCAAGAAATTCTGTCGCGTGAGAAATTTTGTATGTCAACTTTAATCTTCAAAAATTTTCAAAAACGCCTTTCTTGGGCAATAGTACCCCAGAAATCGAAAAAAACAAAATTTTCTGAAATTAAATATTTGAGATAGTTGAACTCAGCAAGGTCGAAAACACCCCCACAAAAGATTTCAGCTCGATTAGTGAAGGTTTGCGACTTCTATGGCTGCAGAAAGCCTCTACACAGGATTCGACAGACTGAAAATGGCGGTTTCGGCAAGTTTTGAAGATTAATGTTGACATAAAAAATTTTCACGCGGCAGAATTTCTTGCCATTTGGCACAATTGAGTACTCCTATAGAGCCTCCTTTTATGCCAAATTACAGCCTTATAGCTCGCACCAGTAATAAAATTTTCCTTTCGTTAGCCAAAAATTTTTAAATTTTTGCCGAAACTTCAACTTTGAAGAGTAGTTCCCTTTGATGCAGATAAGATACAGACATCTAGTATCTTTCTGTAAATGCCTACGTTTGTGCCAAATCATATTGGCGAATGACAGCTCTGAAGCTTGGGCCTAGCAGTCAGTAGAAATTTTTAATTAATTATGTTGGTAGTGGTGAAAAACGGGGTGTCGGACACATAAACGCGACGGCTGCACATGGCTGGAAGGCAGCTAAGACCTCAGTACCCGATATTTTTTTGACCACACCCATGCTCTATATCTTCGCCAAATTGTAGGCCAATCGGACAAAGCCGGGCAAGTCGATTTTAGTAGCCCCCCCCTTAATGTCCAGACCCGACCATTTGACAGATCAATTACATTAGGAAGTGTATGGTGTCCTACTCTTCCTATCGTTTACTCTTGGTACAACCAAGAGTGTATAATACCAAGAGTGGGAAGCTTGGCCCTTCCTAATGGAAATGGCCTGCGAGATGATTAAGGCCGAAATCTCGGGGGGGGGGGTTCCACTTACCATTGTTCATCATGTGTTTATATGCGTTTGAACTAAAACGCATCTGATTGGCTAATTCCCTACCTTATGTCAAATTTATGTGTATAAGTGGACCCCCCCCCCGAGATCTCAGAGGGGGTACCGCTTAGCGTTGTTTGGCGAGTGTTTATATGCAGTCGAACTGAAATGTATTTGATTGGCTACTTAGCTACTGTAATCCTCATCAGTGCATTTCAGTTCGACTGCATATAAACACACGCTAAACAACGCTAAGCGGTACCCCCACCCCCTGAGATCTCGGGGGGTCCACTTATACACATAAATTTGACATAAGGTAGGGAATTAGCCAATCAGATGCGTTTTAGTTCAAACGCATATAAACACATGCTGAACAATGGTAAGTGGGACCCCCCTCGAGATTTCGGCCGTAAGTGCCGAGCATCTCGCAGGCCATTTCCATTAGGAAGGGCTAAGCTTCTAAACTCTTGCTATTATATACTCTTGGTACAACCCATGCTCTGTACGCTAACGCCTCCGTCCTGCTGCGGCGAATTGCGGAATTGCGAAATTCCTCAGCCAGACAATTGCGCCATAATAAAATTTGCTAGTGTCTGATTTTCAAGAGTCGCTAACATTCTAAGCGCCAGGGAAGTTTGTGATCACAGTATCATTACCAACACAGTCATTTCTACTTACCACTGTGCAAGTACATAATGCCAAGAGTAGATGATAGGAAGAGTATGACACGGGATGGCCGAGTGGTAAGGCGTTCGACTAAAGATCTTACGGTCCAGGTTCGAACCCCCGCTGCCACAAGACTTTCGCAAATCCCCTTGAGCAAGGGACTAAGCACATATCGGTTCGCCGTGGGCTCCAGCCAACCCAGCTGTCTATCCTTAACTGGTCGGTAAATGGGTACCACTGCGGTGGGAAGGTAACAGGAGTCTGTGTTCTGGCATGATGCCTGATGAAGGGCTGGCCCCCTTCCACAGATGTAGTCAACATTAGAGTTGTCGCTCCTGGCTTCGGGCTGTGAATCCGGAGATAAGCACCGGCACCCTATAACCTTCTGTAGGTTGGAGTTCTCTCCAGGGGTCACTTTACCTTTTTTTTTTACTCTTCCTAGTGTAATTGGCCTGTCATATGCTCGGCACATTAAGGCCGAAATCTCGGGGGGGGGTCACGGTTAACACAGTTGACCATGTGTTTATATATATGCGTTTGAACTAAAATGAATCTGATTGGCTAATCCCCTACCTTATGTCAAAATTACGTGTATAAGGTGACCCCCCCCGAGATCTCGGGGGGGGGCTCAGCTTAACGTTGTTAAGCGTGTGTTTATATGCGTTTGAACTGAAATGCATTTGATTGTCTGCTTAGCTGCTGCTATTGAAATGCACTGGTGAGGGCTACGATAGCTAAGTAACCAATCAAATGCATTTCAGTTCAAACGCATATAAACACACGCTTAACAACGTTAAGCTGAGCCCCCCCCCCCGAGATCGCGGGGGGGGGTCACCTTATACCCGTAATTTTGACATAAGGTAGGTGATTAGCCAATCAGATTCATTTTAGTTCAAACGCATATAAACACATGGTTAACTGTGTTAACCGTGACCCCCCCCCCCCCGAGATTTCGGCCTTAATGTTTCGAGCATATGACAGGCCAATTACACTAGCAAGGGTACGGTGTCGTACTCTTGCTATTATTAACTCTTGATAATGCCTATTTGAATGCCTGTATATATGCATTCTTATTGTTTTCAGGGATTTGGTCAACGACAGTTAAATTAAGTAGAAATGGACACGCCTTATAGAGCCTTTACAATTGGGTACATTGTGGTCGAATCAGTGGTTGGTGTTGTAGGAATGTTTGGAAATATGTTGGTACGTTTATTGATAGTGTTGTCAACCTATCAATGATATACAAATACACACCAAAATAATTACTTAATTTATTGAACATTTCTTTAAGGCTACAGTTTCATTCAAGTAAATCAAAATTAACGATGATAATAATCGATCGATACCCGATAGCTGTTTCTCAGCATTTTAAACACCGTTTTGAATCAGACAGAATCATGGTGCCTTTATAGCACCAAGAGTTCATAGCACCAAACATTCAATCGGCTTCTGAAGCTGATTTCGAATAATATTTCCTAATAGCAAGAGTACATAATATGTTGTATGCATTATGTACTCTTGCTAAAGAAACGTATGTAGTCTATCGTATTTGTCCATAAACAAGAATAGCAGAGAGAATGTCCTTCCAGAATATTTCAGTCAAACATAAATTAATTCCATCATGGAAATTGGTTTCTTTATATTACAGATAATAGCTACCTTGCTACACATTCCAGAAAATCGGGTTCCAGAAAATGCCTTTTTGATTAGCCTAGCATTTGCTGATTTTACAGTTTGCACTGTCATATTTCCGATAAACATTGCTGGTACGCGCATTTAATTTTCAATTTATGGAACAAATAAGGTCAACAGGGGCAATTCTACGTATGTAGGGGCTGGGAACCAAGAAGACTAAGGGTAAGCTCAAGACGGGAAATGTCATATTTTTGCACCCGCGAAACCAGGGCCTAAATGCCATCTGTTTACAAATTTGGTGTAGTTGCAATTATCATGCATTGCAACAAATTCGACCAAAAGATATTGAGAGATTTGTTTGTGTTCACGCACGACCAGGAGGAAATGGTAGGAGCTACAAAGTATAATCCTTTCAGTTTCTAAAGCCGAGACCTGTTTAATCTAATTTTTTTGTTTAGACATGTTTTGACCTTTTTAATGTGTAACAAAATTTTGGTCATAGAATACCGGAATTCACGTTGAATTCAATTGTCTTCTATACCATGTTAATAGGTGCGGTCCTGGGCGAAGAATATTACAACAATAGACTGGCGCTGTGCGCTGTTATCTGCATGATTTGTGCCCCAGGATGCTTGGCGTCAATATTCAGTATGACTTGGATAAGTATTAGCAGGTCAGTTTATTTTTCTGACTATTTTGATAAAACGGCCTGACTGGAATTTGAGTGAATGAAAGCTGAAAATTGAAAAAATGAAAATTTTTATACCATTGCTTATGTTCATAGTGGTGTTCAAGAGTTTGAAGTTTGTTAGTTTCAACTAGTTTGCGATTCAAGATATGTAGCTATCTTAGATCTTTCAGTGCATAGTGTTGTTGGGATAGGCCCACTCAAAAACTTAGTGCTAGTACAGTTCAGATGTTTTGAAATCTAATCATATTTATTCAAAGTTGTATATAACAATTTTCAGATACTTCTACATTTGTCGCTTTCCAGTCTTCATGCGATGGTTCACTTGGCGAATGATTGCAGTATATTTGACAATCACTTATCTATTATGTTTTGCAGTGCAGTTTCCCAATCACGTTGGATGGGGCGCAATAAAATTTAATCGAGGGTTTCGCGTCTGCACTATTGATATGACAAATTATTCCTACAGTATGTTCTGTGCCGGTGTGATGCTGACAACAATCGGGATAACATTCATTTTCTATTTTCTGATCTATAAAACAATCAGGAAAAGTGCTTCTACCGTAGCCCTGATAACAGGACGAAAATTGACCAGTTCAGAGAAAAAGTCCAGAGATCAATGGCTACTGATAAAGACTTCTTTCAAAACTTTTATCTCCTTTCAAATCGCTTGGACTCCGCTACTGATAGCCTGTGTGGCGGGGATGCGCGACGACGTCCCCATACCGCTCTATATGATGACCACATTCCTGGGCCACTGCAACAGCACTGTCAACTTTTTCGTCTACTTTGTTGACAACAAAAGGATCAGACGTCAATTTATGATCACTGCTTATCGATTGTTTGGAAAAGCTTGGCGTGTGAATAACATAGAAGCCACGAGTGCTAATCTGCCTTCCACTGCGCCGACTGTTCAGCGTGTTATGACTCCCATTGTGGAAAATAAACGAAAATATTGACAAAATTAGTTGAATACCGTATTTGCTGCAGTTTACATACATTATGACCTTAATAAAATAGTAGTGATAAAATGATAGTTCTGAAACCACCCGGTGCTGGTGCCACCCGGCTCCAGTGCCGGAGGGGCCAAGGTATTTTTATCTATGGGCTAATTATTATTAAAATTTAATAAAGCTTTTTAAGCTGATAAACCGTGATCAAAGTGTCAATTGTCCTTAACCTGATGTTTTTCGTAAAAGATTGCTAGAAGTTATAAAAAGTTGTAAACAGTTTTATAAAGTTACACCAGATGTTTTATAATGTTCGAAAAAGATTTAAAAACTTTATAAAACCTTTCAAAACTCACTTCTTGAAAATTTTCACAACGTTTTAAAAGCTTTTACAAGTCTTGTAACCTCTTGGAACCTTTTCACAACTTTAAATCTTTCTGTAACATTATAAACTTTTTATGCAACTTTTTAAAATTGTTTGCAATTATGCCAAGACGTCTGGCTAACTTTTTGTTAAGTTTAGTTAAATGCAATTATGAAAAAACGTCTGGCTAACTTTTTGTAAAGTTTAGTTAAGTTAAGCTAAGTTTTTTGCTAACTTTAAGTTCTACCAGCATAATCATTAATCGGTACAGCTAACAATGATTTCAATAATAATTATTCTACAGACAAAAATCTCAACACCACGGGCTGTGAATAGGCACCTTCATCGGTGGTCCTAGAGCCGCCATTACTTAAAAATTTGTGCTACGTGTAGATCTAGTAATCATATTCTAAATTAAGTATGGACAACATTCAACACTTTTCCAAAACTTTTTCAACTTTTTATGTATGTGTTTCATGCCTGTCAGAGTGGGTTAAATTATAAGTGTTTAGTGTGAGGTTAAACCATGTTGGCTAAAGTGAATATAAGAAAATTTAGCATTATGCTGGTAAACCTAGCAGTAGTAAGTTTAAACCAAGAGTGTTAGAAGATAAACCTACATGTAAAATAAGAGACAAAACTGGTGGATAGACCTATTATTATTTTTAAAGAAAGACAAGTAAGTGGGTGAAAACGAATGACAAGGGAAAGAGATTTAAATTAGGGTTAAGGTGTCAATAGTATTACTTATGCCAAGTCTAGTTAATATAGTTAAGCCGTGTATTTTATTTTATAATTAACGAAATATCATATGGCTTTGGGGGTGGGGTGATAGCAGCCAAGTTTCCAACGCCTTGGTCTATGTGCACAGCGTTGTGCTGTTTGATTGACTTGGCTTATTTGACTATGCCTTGTGTCTGTGTGTTGGTACACAGATATTCGGGGGGGGGGGCACACAACCAAGTTGCCAATAGCTTGGTCTAAGTTATTCAACTTGGCTTATCTGCGTAGTTATTTGTGGTAGTGATGCCTTGGTCATGTGCACAGTGGCTTGACTTGGCTTATTTGACTATGCCTTGTGTCTGTGTGTTGGTGCACAGATGTTCCGGGGGGATCACACAACCAAGTCCCAATAGCTTGGTCTACGTTATTCAACTTGGCTTATCTACGTAGTTATTTGTATATTAGTGTTGCAAAGGAATTTTGGGGGAAGTTCCTTGATAGTTTGGTTCGGGGGGGTCCTGGGGGGTTTTGTGGCACAAAATTTTTAACGAAATTTACGTGGCGGTGTCAGAATTTTGATGTAGCGTCTGCTAATCTCACGGAGGGCAAACGAACCCTAGGGGCGGGGGGGTTGCCTCCATGGGTATAGGTATGTAAGGGGGGGGCTGGGGGATCTCCCCAAAATGACAAATTTTCGTACCCCCCAGATTTTCAGAATTCTGCACCCGCTCGTTGCACCTAAGCCAAGTCCACAAGCCAAGCATGTTGGTACTTGGCTGTTCCCCCTCCATAGTGCAAGTAATAGTATAACGTTTAGCATTGCAAATGCAATAACCTTTAAGCCAAGTCCATAAGTCAAGCATGTTGCTGCTTGGCTGTCCCCCCCCCTCCATAGTGCAAGTAATAGTATAACGTTTAGCATTGCAAATGCAATAACCTTTAAGCCAAGTCCATAAGTCAAGCATTTTGGTACTTGGCTGTCCCACCCTAGGCAAGTTCGTATAGCGTTACCCGTTTAGCTTTGCAAGCACCATAAGCTTTAAGCCAAGTCCATAAGCCAAGCATGTTGGTACTTGGCTGTCCCCCTCCATAGTGCAAGTAATAGTATAACGTTTAGCATTGCAAATGCAATAACCTTTAAGCCAAGTCCATAAGTCAAGCATTTTGGTACTTGGCTGTCCCACCCTAGGCAAGTTCGTTCGTATAGCGTTACCCGTTTAGCTTTGCAAGCACCATAAGCTTTAAGCCAAGTCCATAAGCCAAGCACGTTGGTACTTGGCTGTCCCCCTCCATAGTGCAAGTAATAGTATAACGTTTAGCACTGCAAATGCAATAACCTTTAAGCCAGGTCTATAAGCCAAGCATGTTGGTACTTGGCTGTCCCCCCTAGTGCATGTTCGTATAGCGTTACCCATTTAGCTTTGCAAGCACAACAACCTTTAAGCCAGGTCCATAAGCCAACCATCTTGGTACTTCGCTGCCCCCCCCCCAGTGCATCTTCATATAGCATTTCCCATTGCAAGTACACAAAACTTTAAGCCAAGTCCTTAAAGCCAAGTATCTCGGCACTTGGCCGTATCACACCCCCCGATACATCTTCCTGTAGTGTTTAGATATACCAGTGTTTACCATTGCAACTGCGACAACTTCTAAACCAACTCCATAAGCCAACTCGCTAATCAACTCGCTACCTGTCTGTCCCCTTCCACCGTTACGTATTCGCAACACTTTTACCACTAAACCAAATCCATTAGCCAAGTATCTTGGTGCTGCTTAACAAGCCTTAATCTCGTTGGCTACACTCTGATACTTGTTGGATAACCCGGAACATACTTGGTTTCTGACAAACAAAACAACTTGGCTACTACCTTTTTCATCTTGGTTAGACGTCTTAACATATTGGCTTACTGTTCACAACACTTTTATCTGCTCATTGACCAAGCCCAGCTTCGACAGACATCGAAACATTACCACTTTTTAAAATTTTTCTGCAACTTTAACAACTTGTTGTGCAGCTTTATAATACTTTTTTACATATTTTTAAAACTTCTTGCAATCTTTCAGAAAATACCAGGTTAAGGACAATTAACGTTTTGATCAAGGTTTGCCAGCTTAATTAGTAATTTTTAATAATAATTAGCCCATACGTAAAAAACATTTTGGCCCCTCCGTCACTGGAGCCGGGAGGCACCCGCACCGGGTGGTTTCAGAACCATCATTTTATCATTGCTTAAAATGACTTACTCAGCCTACAGCTTTAAAGAAATTAATTTACTAAAGTTATCGTGTTTAATAATGACCGATATTCGATCTATAGATCTATGTTTTGTAGACTATGATACTAATTCTCCTGAGCAGGCTAATAGGTTCAGTAACTCATGATGTAGAACTGTACGCAGAGTGTCCTGAGAACAGAAATTACCGTTAAGCTACTTTAGGGAATTGACAGTGATACAATGCAATAATGCAAACAATGGCGCCAGCCACAGCCACAAGATTTTTGTTTCTCCATGTTTCAATTGTGTCAAAACGGTAAAAGACAAAAATAAGCGAGTAACCTACATAAATTACTTTAATAAGTTTTTAATAAGATTTTTAATTTTTTTATTTTGTTCAGTTTCAATCTTCCCTCATAGTAAGTAAGTAAGAGGCTAGTAAACGATTCTAGAGCGGAAGCAGTGCTTTCAAACATTGGAGGAGCACTAATTGAAAAAGCTGCTTTTAACAAAGTTAAATGTTAATGATTAATATCTCAGTTAGAGGTTCGACACTGTGCGAGATAAGGTGTCTCTAATTTGGGATTTTTTGATGTGTTCTTGTTTCCGACTCCTTCCAGAGAACTCTATTTCAAGAGGTTCCAAGAAATTTGTTATGACATGTTATCAAGAGTACATAATAATAAGAGTATGCCACTAGGCAAGCTCTATGTTATCAGAGCAAAAACTATGCTCTGCACGCTAACGGCCCACCCCCCCCGCAAATTAGAACCTTCACTTCAAAAAATTTTGTGTGCTATGTTTGTGTTCTAAAGCTCAAAGCAGGCACAAAATTCGCGCACGCACTGCTTGTGTTTTTGAGCTTAAGCACATAAACATAGAGCGAGTGAGCGTACCCCCGTTTCGACTAGGTACTGATTTGCGGGGGGGGGGGGTCACTAGGGTCTGATTTGCGGGGGGGGGGGGGGGGTGGGCCGTTAGCGTGCAGCGCATAGTTTTTGGTCTGCTAAAATAGGGCTTGCCTAGTGGCATACTCTTAGTATTATGTACTCTTGATGTTATGTTATGGCTGACGGTTTTTTGTTTTGTTGTTATCTCTCACTGCTCTTGAGTTGATTTTATTTCTACCAATTTTTCTTGTAATTGTTTAAATTATTGTGTTTTGCTTAACCTTGTCATTTCGGTTGTTTCGGGGTGTCTCCAGGAGAGAATGTTTATTCTTTGTGCCTACCAGAGATTTTGGTGTTGGGGGGCGTCCGAACTCTGACTCTGGTTTTCAATTGTTTTTATAATGTAAATTTTGTCAGTGCGTTTTTGTACGTTTTATTGCTTTATACAACATATAACAATTTTAAGGCATGCTCATGACTACTCCAGCCCGCTCGCTTGTATTTCTGTTCAAAGTTGGGCAGCATAGCGGCATGTTCTCTTATTTATTTACTGAGAATAAGACCTGTAAATCAGTTTTTCCTTGATAGGTGTAGAGATTTATCGGTTGAAATCTAAATTCTATTTCGCAAACGTTGAACAAAGTGGAAATAAACCTAAGTGACTGGCCTATTTTAATGGCTACTTGTTCTGACTTCGAGAAAAATTTCAGTTCGCAGGTTGGGCTTTTAGGAGAGGATTGTTTTCGGATACTTTTTGTAAATGAAAACATTGACTGGACCAAAGTTATTTGCCATTTCGTTTGTGTCTGAATTTATGTTTTGTATTTGGAACTGTAGTGCTAAGTTGAAATCATGACCATTAAAGTTCATGCTGAAATCTAGTCTAGTTGATCGTTAGCTTAGGTTAGGGGAAGTTCAGCATCACACACTGCGTAGAAATCTAGGAATCTTCGTCACAAAGTCGGTTTATTACAGTTTATTATCAAATATACAATCTGTACACACCACATAGTGTACATAGGAACCAGCTGACAGTATATATTTTGGTAAATTGACCCACGGGTTAATCACTGGTCCGAAATTTATAAGCGGAGCAGGACCTGAAGGATCAGTTTGCAAAACATTGTTTGAAGATTTTTATAAAGCTTGAGGAGTTTGCCTTTATATTTAAAATTAGGTTTAAACTATTCAGTATTCAGCATGCAGCATATTGGCACATGTTTCTGTTCGTTGCTTACTGTTCTCTGTTTTTTGCATTTAAGAAATCTTTGCTGAGATGCTAATGACAAAAGTTTAAGTATAAGCAAGAGTACATAATAACTAAGAGTGTGACAAGAGCAGCACTCTTAGCTATCAGGCTGGGGACATCATCTGCACGATAACGGCCTCCCAGTGACTCCCCCCCCCAAAACAGACCCTAGTCAACCACCCCCCCCCCACAAAACAGACCCTAGTGGATTTGACCCATCCCCCCACAAATCAGACCCTAGTGAAATGACCCCCCCCCCACAAAATGGACCCTAGTGAAATGACCCCCCCCAACAAATCAGACCCTAGTGAAATCCACTAGGGTCTGTTTTGTGGGGGGGGGGTAGGCCGTTATTGTGCAGTTGATGTCTCCAGCCTGACAGCTAAGAGTGCTGCGCTTGTCACACTCTTAGTTATTATCAAGAGTACATAATAACTAAGAGTGTGAGAAGCGTCAAGCTCTTAGTTATTAGGCTTGGAGACATGATATGCACGATAACGGCTGACCCCTCCACAAATTAGACCCATCACTTCAAAGAAATTCGCACGCTATGCTTGTGTGCTGAAGCTCGCAACAGACGCACATTGAACCAATTGAGTAGTTGTGTTTTCGAGCTTTAGAACGTATTCATAGCGTGCGAATTTCTTTGAAGTGATGGGTCTAATTTGCGGGGGAGGGTCAGCCGTTATCGTGCAGATCATGTCCACAAGCCTAATAACTAAGAGCTTGACGCTTCTCACACTCTTAGTTATTATGTACTCTTGTTATTATGTACTCTTGGTATAAGTATTCAATTAGAACATAGAGTAGATGTTTAGAATGTTAGAATTGAAACTACTAATACGTGAGCGAACGTACATATATGCGTAACGTGTACATGAATCGTACATGTATTTGGCGTAAACATGTATTTGTGAAATGTGGCGCTATATTTATGGTTGCCTTTGTTGGAAATTTCAAAATTAATTTATATTCTCAATAACTAGCACTACGTCTAAATTATTTTTCGGCTTGCAGATGATTGAGCGCGAAAATCAGCTTATATCAATGGGTTTTGTGAAATACCTTCTCCCACTCGTAGTTATAGTCACCACACCGTCAGTTGAGAGAATTATATACCTGGTACCGAACAGTCGAGGATGAACTTTTGTAGTCCGCTATTTATGACTTTTTGGGGTTGCCCATCGGTTTTTGCCTTTACACCAACTACCATTAAATCTTAGTTTAATTTTTAACCTCCTTTCCATTTCTAACTCAACCCACACTCCCCGTTTGTTTGTGCTCAATTTTGTGTCCGTCCCGTTTCCCATTTTACCATTACCCCAGTTTTGTTGTCCCTCCGCACTCATCCTTATAGTTTGTTAATAAGTTTACTTGTTACTTTTATGAACATCCGATTAGATTTTGTATTTTTATAACTGTGTAATAATAACCGTGAATTGTCCGAATTTAGCATATATTTAATTCCAAACTATGTTTTGAGTCACCCATGATTTCAAGGTAGGTACTCTGGGGTGAGCCCGAAGCCCTTTTCTGAGTGAACTATTGGTCTATCTCTTCCCTTGTTTAGGCGCCAGTCAGTCCTGCGCACTCGAAAATTCTTATCCCCCACTCCCTGGCGGGGCTCGTTCAGGCAACTAAAAGACCCGCCTGGACAGAAATCTCCTTAGCAGTCAGGGTTTATTACATTGCACCAGCTCCAGTAATGGAGGTAGTGCTTACAAAAGTGGTCTGTTCAAGAACATCTTGTTGTAACTAACTTTTGAGATCTGTTCTAGTACCTTTCCTAAACTACTTGTTCTAAATGTAGAACTTTGTCATGCCATACCCTGATACTATGTAAGTGATAGTTTTGTACTGATTGAGGCCATTATACCGCAATAAAACTACAAGTGTGTCGCGTTCCTACACATCTTCATTATTAGCTGTTGTTTAAGAGTAGGCTGCTGGCGCGGCAAGACTATTCATCGCCTACTGTGCCACTCAGCATTGTTATCCGAATCATGTTAGGTACTTTAGCTAATAAATTACGCAAATGGCATAGTACAACTTCAGCCGTAGCAATTTGCTCAAGCTGGTCATTTCGTGACCGTCAGACAATCTTTCCGCTCATGTACAACTAGCTCTCTTTGCAAACTCTCACAAAAAGCATTTCCCCTGATTAGGATAAAATAACATTGTGCTGTCAATTTAGTAAGGTATCTTATATCCATCGATCAATTCTGCTGCGCTAAATTTAGGTAAAGTGAAGCTGCCGTTTGGGATTTACTGTATCTGGGATCGTTTGTTACCTTTGTTTCTGCCCAATTTTGGCAATTATAAGCTCAACAGCCTCTAAATTCATCTTAAGTCACGGTGAACTTGACTCAAGTTCAGTTGGAGATCCATCAATTAGTCTATTCTCCAAGGCCCTTAGTGATGGCACTGAAATGGTACAAGATAAGAGTATGGTAGGCGCCCCAATCTATTTAATTAGTCACTATGTAATCAACTTCAGGTATAGGCTATACTTACTAAGTAGACTCCTCTGCTACCTCTGTCACAGATCAGAACTTCTTCAGTCACAGCATTGGATATAATTATTTGCACATAAATGCATTGAGCATGCGGCCGACATGGGAGGTTGGCTAAACATCACATAGATGTTAATTATGTTAGGTTATTTAATAATTATGTTATGTAAATTAGATGTTTTGTAAAGAAGAAGAAGATACGCATTAAAGTTAGGAACGATGCATTGTATGCAAATTGGAAAGTCTAGCAGAATGGCCGCTTATAGGCCGCTTATATTAATTACAGTCGCATTATGTTTATGCTGTAAATACGGCTTGACTAAGTGGTTACGGTTTAGCGAAGGGTTTAATTGAATGTATCAGTTTGCAACAAGCAAAATGATAATGCCACTTTTGGAGTGCGTAACTGAAGTCTCAATTAGGAACCGACTACGTAATACAGTCATTTTTTGAGCCTGTTTTCTGAAAAGTGATCTGGGCGCTGGTGTCGTAAAATTTTCTGCATTGCAGTAACAATTGCCCAGGTGGATCAGCCTCTACAATATTTCCAATTTCCATGCAGTTTCAATTTCATACTGCTGTTGCTGTTGCTGTGTTAAATAGAGAAATTATCAACTTCTGCTCTCATTGTAACAAGGAACTAATTGGCGTATGCAGTGCAAACGCTACGCTCATTATCACATGCAATAAACTGATCCAGGCTGATAATGAAAATAATGTAGAAAACCCCTATGCATATTCATCGCACAGCGCATGCAGAAGCAGAAAATTTTACGTGTGGTGGAGACACAGCTACATACAGAATAATGT
>JASAND010018927.1:0-11064 GCA_030248195.1 Trissonchulus latispiculum
CATACTTGTTTCTATGTCTCTGTCTATGTCTCTGTCCTTCTGTCTCAACATAGATAGAAACAAGATGTTTATACTTTAAAGTACAAAAGGGCAGAGACTCGGTCATGTGACAGCAAATTCACATTTCATTAGTCACTTGGTGTAGTTCCAAACAAGCAAAATATTTTTAATTGTTTAATTTAATTAATTAATTTAGTTTAATTAATTGAATTTTAATATTTTAATTTAACAAAATATTTATTTTTAAATTGGAACAATACAGTATTATTTTTATTGTCCTGTTAACAACTAACGTTATATATTTGGAAAACTGAATATAAAATTGCAAATAGATGCAGCTACTTTAAATTTTCACGTATTTTTATTTATTTTCACGTAAATCAATCACGTAACAGATTGATCACGTGATACCATTCATTATTCTGATTGGCTGTCTCTTAAGGTGCTGGTTTCCTTTCGGGTATTTTTGACTCCTGCGGCTTTAATCCTTTACGCAAAGGGCTAAAACTTACGAAATAACCTATTTCCGTGCTCTTTAACATTTTAGGACCAGTCCCGTATTCTTAGGCCAAAAGATAGGTATGTTTTGGTTTTTGGCCTTAAGCTCCCAGTAGAAGACAAGACACGGGACTGGTTGGTGTGGCTGGAAAGAGGACTCGAAAATGAACATTTTTGCTCTTACAACCTTTGAGCTATCTCCAGTGGTTAAGTCAGTATAAGCAAAAAACTGTTTTTAGCGTCAAAAAATGGCACTGCCACACGTTAAGGACATAATTGGCTTAGTTATACACAATCGATACACCGTTCAAATGCACATTTTATGAATGCCTATTAGCCGGACTTTATTGCTTTAAGCTAGAGATTTGGCCGAAAAACCATTTTGGCAAAACTGCGATTATTTTGTTTCGAACATCGATTTCTCAAAAATTACTAGACGGATTCCGGAGATTTTCGGCAGTATCGAAATTCGCACTTCTGCGGAGGGACGTTTTTCTTGGCTAAAACATATTGAGTAGCAAGAAAACTCAATGCGAAGTTGCGAAATTTCGTGTTACTGTGCATTTGGCCGATTTTCTCGACCGTTAAGACCTGCTGAGCCAAATCCAAAAAACGTCCCTCGGCCCATATGTCCTTCATATCGTGGCACAAAAAGAACTTTTGGCCGATTCTTCAGTTTTGAGAAATCGATGTTCAGAAACTTTTGGTCTATATTCATCCTGTTCGATGTCAGCTTGTCAAAAAATTTCTGCTATTTTTTGTTAATTTTGCCAGTTCTGTAAGCTCATGTGAATGTACGCATAATAAGCTTTAAAACGATGTATAAAGCTCTTTACAACTCCCAAAATTGCGAAAGTTATAGCGTTTCAAAAAAACACCACAAAAGCACTGCACAAAAGGATACCACCACCTTTATCTTTGAAAGTAATTTCATATAATGCTGTCAATATTTCACAACTGATTAATCTTAAAACCATTCAAAAATCAAATATAAACGTTTATATAACAAGCACGTGATAGTTCTAGCCGTTTCCGATTGGTTATTGCATACGCGCCAGCGGAAAGGTTGAACATTGCCCAAGTTCAAACGGACAACCCTTATGGACAAACGGACAACAGCAAGACGGCAAAGTTACTATGAATCAACCCTGGAAACGGACAAAAGGACCAACGGAGAAGCTGCAAAACAGCAAAATAGCAAAGCAGCAAAACAGCAGAAGCATAAATCAACTTTTAAAACGGACAAACAACAAACGGACAATGGGACAACAGAAACGGACAAACGGACATAAGTATAAACCGGGCTTTAGAAACAAAAGGACGGAAAAAAGGTATGAACCGGACAGAGGCAGAGACACAGAGACAGAAACCTAGAGACAGAGTCTTAGAGACAAGTGTGAACCGGGCTTTACCCTCTCCCCGATTCCAAAAAACCATGATCGGAGTTCCCCCAGCCATAGATGTATTTGGGGAATTGGAGGGGAGTAACTCCCTCCAGCCATTTTGCCAAACCACCCACAAAAATGCTTGGTGGCCCCGACTCGACTCCGATTTCCGAGTTCTGACCGACTCCGACTTTAGCTTGTAAAAATTGATACCACTGCCAACCTGCGTGTCCGATCACATACTTCTAGATAGACATCTATCTCCGATCCGAGTTTTCATCGATACGACATCATGTTGTATATACTCTCTCTCACCTATTTTCCGAGTTGCACGCATGAATTGGGACCCCAAAATTTGCATGGTTCCCCTCGAAACAAGGTATCTGAATTTGAATTTTTGAAAATTGCTGAAAAATTCAAAGCCGATACCTCTAATTGTAAATTAGAATTGAAGGTAAAAGCGTCTGAGTAATAAATGCTAAAACAGTCTTCAATAAACTATAACTTCACACAGGAAGTCCAGGTGGGCTTTTATTGTCACACCGCTCATTTAGAATAAACAGGTTTGAGTACTTAAGGTGGTAGTACCACTACCAGAGTCGACTTTGAACAGATACAGTGAACTATAAACTTAATCAATCAGCTTGAAATTAATTTGGCACATTTGCTCTTTATCATGTTTTCCATCAAATGCGCTTGCCTGCAACGTTGTGGGTACTGGCTTGCCGTATACACAAGAGGAAATGTATTAAAAGTTTTTAATTTAAATATCTCCTTCATTCCTTTATGAATTTATTTGAAATTTTCTATGCAAGCTTTATTAATTTATACGCTCAGGCCGTTTTTAGTTTTTTTTCGTAAAAGTGCATTTTCCATTTTTTAGCTTATTTTGAAATATTGTAAATTCTATATTTTGGTTACTACTGCGTTTTTCTAAAAACAAAGAAAACGGCCTGAGTGTACGGAGATATAAAACATATCTGGAAAATTTGGTCAATTTTGGTTGAAGCAGTTACGAGAAAATCAAAAACAAAGAATTCGCAACATTTCATTGTTTGCTTTGGTTTTAGGAATTCGCTATGCTTTCAATCGGCTGCATAGTATTTTTCGTTAAATAATACACATACGTAACACAATGACAACCTCTAAAACCCAATAGATTTAATTTTTGTATATAATGATCTTACATTGCATTGCTTGTGCAAACGGTCAACGAAATTCAGCCATATGTAAAATCATCTGTAACGTTTGATAGAAACAACGTACAGAAGAGATATGCACATCGTTTTAAAGCGCTTTTTGTGCTCTTTCATATGATGGATTCAAATGCAACATATAAGGCTTAAATAAAATTTGATTATCTGCGTATGCGCGAAGCCAGGACGGTAGCTAGCCAATCATGCACTCTCTGACACAAATACTTTGCGAAAACATAGATTGCCAAGCAAGCTTGCTTTACCCGATGTTTTGCCAAGATTGCTTCATCCATGAAAAAGCTACGTAGAAAATCTCGGTAGTGGTACTACCAGCTTAAAAGATAGAGGAGACTTTTCTGATTCAGAATATATTAATCTTAGCTCAATACGTCACGTCGTTTGCAATCGTGTTGGGATTGGCCAAAAATTTCCATGGTTGGCTTGGCTTGGCTTGGCCGGAGTTTGAAGTTGGCCGACCATTTGGCCGTGGGCCGGCCAACGGCCAACTGATTGGCCTTTGGCCGCTCGTTGGCCGATGGCTGTTTCTTGGCCGTAAGCTATTGGCCGTTCTTTAGCTATTTGTCAACGTGCTGGACTTTATCATTTTTATTCGTCTACCGTGCTTAACTAGGCGTCAACTTAATTAAACTTTATTTCAATAGTACAATTTACAAATTACAATATTTGTAAAATAGTTTTTCCAGTTAGCTCCAACCCGCGATAACTCTTTTTTATTTTTGCTGGAGGACCACAATAAAGTGATGAGACGTTCACTGCCAGACAAATTTAAAAACTACGTTGTTAGCACACTTAAAATTTGCATGCAATTTGCAAATTTAATTGTAAAATAACGCTAATAACGATAAAAATTGTCAACATCCAAGTGGCAATCTGTAGTACTGTATCTAATGTAACGTTTATACAACAACATGTTTACGATATTATGCTGCAATATTAAATTTTTCAACACAGTTACACACAAGATTAGCAAATTTGAGCTTGGCCAGCCAACGGCCAATGGCTTGGCCGGCCAATGACCGGCCATTGGCCAGCCGTTGGCGCACCGGCCAATGTACAACACTAGTTTGCAAGTTATGAGCGTTTAAAGTTGAGAGGTTAAGTGTTCCCAAGGCTTCCATTGGCAGCATTCTACGTATAGTCATAACAATATTGCTAAGGCATTGAAATTTTACAATCCAAGGCGAATGGCGCGAAAAGTTTACGGAAGCACTACATATTTTTCATCACAACTTGAATCGCCAACTTCATAATCCCATTTAGTGGATATTGTGTAAAACCTGGAAAAGCAATATGGGGATCTCTAAAAGCCAAAAATTGTTCGATTACTTGTACCAGATTCTGCGAAACTCGGACGAAAATCAGACTAACCATGACAAGTCATCTCTAGCTATAATTTAGGTCAATTTTTCGCTCTTATTTTATTATTAATTGTTAAGTAAGACATAGATATTAACTACGACTACGATAAATTAAGATAAAATTGTTTTAGTGGATTTCCGGCCCGGGCCGGGTTTTTGTGGATTTCCGGCCTGAGCCGGGTTTTAGAAATTCTCCGGCCCAAAGTTTGCCATGTTTTAATAATGGGCCAGGTTTTAGTTTTAGATAGTTTTCGGCCCGGCCGGGTTTTGAGAGTTATGTACCGGCCTCAGGCCGGACCGGCTTTTAGAGATCCCCAAGCAATATTGGCTTACAGCAGACAAACTTTGGATGGGGGTCCTCAAGCTGAAAGGGAGGAAACAGTGAGTGGCGGGCGGATCCAGGATTTTGAAAAGGGGGGGGGCCCGCTGAAAAATTTTTCTGGGGGGGGGGTAACCAAATTTTTCCGGGGGGGGGGCAAAAATTTGCTTTTTCCAGGAACAAAATATTTTTACAATAAAATTAATATTGTGTATGGAAAGGTTAGTTCACTTGCCAATTGGAAAACAACTATATCCCGTGAGTGAAGCAAAGCATGGATAATTTACACAAGAAGCACACGGGGGGTCTCCCAGAAGTTGAAGAATTTTTTGAAATTGGAAAAAAATCCGTCATGCAAACTTTTGAAAAGATTAAATAAATAAAATGGAGATGTACATGTACATATATATATATATATATTATATACATATATATATAGTAACTTACGTGAAAAACTTGCAGTAAAATCGTGTAAGTATATACAAGGAATGGAGGCAATAAAGAGGACAAGTTACAAGGGCAACAAAAATAATGTGAGAAACGGGGGGTCTGGGGGGCGGAGCACCCCAGAAGTTGAAGAATTTTTTGAAATCATGGAAAATTCAGCAATTCAAATGTTTAAAAAGATTATATAGTTAAGATGAGATGAGTTATCGAGTTGTATAATCGATCAGTGGAAAACCAAAACGGGAATTGGATGCTTCTCAGAATTTTTCACTTCCACGATTTATTTTAGAACACTTTCAGAAGCTGCCAATTATCAATCTTGCATTGCCCATTTATATATACGTATACGCATAGGTGTGGCTGGCGAAAAAAGTGGGGGTGGGGGTTTGAAAAAAAGTAGGGTGGGGGTTTGGCAAAAAAGGGGGAGGGGGGGTCGAGAAAAAGTCGATTTGGGGGGAGGGGTAAGAAAAATTTTCGAGGGGGGGGGTCGGCGAAAAATCGGTTTTTCGCTAAAAAATTGAAAATTTTTCTCAATTTTCAGCTATTTTTAGCGATTTTTAAGGTAATAAGGCGAATTTTAGCAATTTTTCGCTAATTTTTTGAAAATTTTCGAATTTTTGGCTAAAAATTTGCAAAAATTTAGGTAGGTGTTTGAAAATTTTTAGGAGGGGGGGGGTCGGCCGAAGGCCGATTTGGGGGGAGGGGTAGAAAAAAATTTTTTAGGGGGGAGGGTCTGCGACCCCTCCATTTGGGGGGAGGGGTCCCCCCCCCCTAACACACCTATGCGTATACGTTATGAAAGTAAAATAAAATTTGTAAATGCCCGTATATATATATATATATAAGCCGGTATATATATAGTCATAAAATAAACTGAAGGCGTTGAGTACAATTATATATATATATACTTACAAAACAGGAAAGGAAACAAAATAGAAGACACTTTAAGAGACAGAAGTTCTGTCACAGAACTAAGTACGTAATAAAGCAGCACAGAAATATGAGTGCGCCGCAGGCGAAATTTTTTAAAAATTTGTGACATTTATTAAAATTATGCTTAATTTTCACTCGAAATATGCATTACAAACAGCTGAAAAGATTTTCTAGGGGGGGGCCCGGAATGTCAAAGGAGGGGGCCCAAATCGCAAAGGGGGCCCCCGGGCCCCCCCCCTGGATCCGCCACTGGAGGAAAAATAGCAAAAGGGGGGAGCGGTGCCCATGGCATAGATGTAACAGAGATTTGGGATGGGGGGCTCCTCCCAACTGGGGTACCCTCTGGAGATCCCTCAACCTCTTCAGAACTCCCCAACCTTCCCCCAAAAATGTTTGTTTTCATACCAAAAATCGTATTTTCAGCAGTTTCTCATGCCAATAATAAACATTCAACTATGAACATGGGTGCACCACCTGTTTGGGTTGGGGTGGGAGTAAAAAGTCCAAATCTGCCTTGGGTTCTAAAAAATCGAAATTTAAAAAACTGTACCCAAACTGTACCCAAATTTTTTTCAGCTAAAAACGGCCCTTTCTTGATTAAAATCAGGCCCGCACCCAGGATTTTGAAAAGGGGGGGTCCAAGGTAAAAAGCAACGGGGGGTCTGGGGGGCGGAGCCCCCCAGAACTTGAAAAATTTTTCCATTTTTGCCCAAAAACAGTACACTGGACGTTAATTTCGAAATTATCGCGCCGAAGGCGCGAAAATTTTTTAAAAATAGCTGTTTTTGCCATAAAAATAGCAAAAATTTTCCATTTAGTCATTTACTCGTAATGCGTTTTACAACCTATTTTTTAGCGCTTTAACTATTTCCAGCCAATTTTATCGGAAAATTTTTTAAAAATTGCAAACTTTTTACAAAAATTTGTCATTTTTTCTCTTGTTTGGACCCCATTTTAGTGGGGGCATAGGTGTAACGGAGATTTGGGGTGGGGGAGGCTCCCCCCCCCCCCCCCCCCCCAACATTTTCTGGGGGGCCCCCTCTGGCGACCCCCCCAACCCCCCCCAGGACCCCCCCAACCCTCCCCCGAAAAAATTTTTCATTTTTTATGCCAAAAATCGCATTTTCAGCCGTTTCTAATGATAAAAAACATCTAACCATAAAGTAATTTTAACATTAGACAGTGGTTTTAAACTCAAAAACTTGATTGCCAACATGTTTCCAAGTCCAAAATAAGGACAATATTGAGTCATAAGATCCATAATACAGTTAAAAACGTGTACTTCTCATAATAATAAACAGTTTAAGCCAAAAATTTGGACATTTTTGAAAATTTTTTCAAAATTTACCCTAAAAATACCCAATTTTAGGCCATTTTTCGCGCCTTCGGCGCGACTACCCCCCCCCCCCAGTTGGGGGGGGACGTCCCCCCCCAAAAAGTTTTGGGGGAGGGTTGAAAAAAGGCTTGGGGGGGCTACCCCCCCCCCCCCCCCCCCCCCCCCCCCCCCCCCCACCTTACACCTATGTGGGGGAGGGAGGAGGAGGAGGGTCTGAGCTCGGCATGGGGGGGAGTAGTCGAGGTCGGGTATGGGGGTGGGGGGTCTAGCCTGCTGATGGGGGGGGTCTCACAGGGGGCAAACTGTATCCTCTGTATCCTGGTACGGTACACCTATGACTATGAAGTAATTTTGACACTAGACCTTGTTTTTAAACTCGAAAACTTGGTTGCCAGGATGTTTCCAAGTCCAATATAAGATCAATACAAATGGGTGAGAAAGTCCATAATACAGTTAAAAATGTGTATTTCTTGCAATAATAAACACTTTAAACCAAAAATTGTACATTTTTGAAACTTTTTGCAAAATTTACCCCAAAATTACCCAATTTTCGTTTCGGCCATATTTTCGCACCTTCGGCGAGCGCGAGACTATCCCCATAGGTGTAATTGGGGAGGGGGGTTGGGTGGGGTAACCCCCCAGCCATTTTTCTAAACCCTCCCCCAGAAATTTTTGGGGGCTCCCGGCTCCCCCGAAGGCGCGAAAATTGGCCAAAATTTAGGTGTATCACCTGTTTGGTTTGGGGGGGGGGGAGTAAAATGTCGAAATATGGCTTGGGGGGGGGTCTAAAAAATGGGAAATTTTCAAAAAACTGTACCCAAACGGTACCCAAATTTTTTTCAGCTAAAAATGGCCCTTTTTGACATAAAATCTACTATTTTCGACATAAATCTACTAAAAAACTGCTCGTATTACATTTTACAGCCTATTTTTCAGGGTTTTTAACTATTTCCAGCCAATTTTTTCAGAATATTTTTGAAAAGTTGCAAAAATTTTTGCAAAAATTTAGCGTTTTTTCCTCTTGTTTGGACCCTATTTTAGGGGGGGAGGGGCATAGTCATCCTATCCAACTTTCGGATACCCCCATAGTTTCCCTAGAACTTTGGGTCTGGGGGGGTAAATCTTGGGAGGTTGGTGGTCGACCCAAGAAATGTGATGGGGGTACCCCCCCCCAACCTCCCCAGAATTTGGACCTCAGAAATTTCGAAAAATGGCCAAAAAAGCAAAATTTCCTGTAATTTAGCCCTTTTTCTTCAAAATAAGGCCGGTTTTCAACGGTTTAGGCGTTTTTGCACCGTTTCAAAGTGATTTTAAGTCAAAATTTTAGAAAATTTTTTAAAAAATGATCATTTTTGGCCAAATTTAGCTAACTTTTGGGGTCAAAAAATCGCTGGGGGGGGTTCGGGGGGGGTAGCCGAAAGTTGGGGGAGGGTATATATCTCAAAAATTGTGGGAGGGGGTAAAATTGGTCAAAAATTTTGGGGGGAGTACCCCCCCAACCTCACACGAAACCCTTTTCTAGAAAACAATTAGAAAACTCAATGATAATGCTTACTAATTATTTTCTTAATGTTTTCTGAAAATTTTCTAATTAGTTTCTCATTGTTTTCTCATTGTTTTCTGATTATTTTCTAAACTGAAGGTGTCCATTTTCTAATTAATTTCTAGATTTTTTCTAATTAATTTCTCATTGTTTTCTAATTGATTTCATATTGTTTTCAGGAAAAAATGTCGATTTTTCTAATTGTTTTCTAAATAATTTCTGATGTTTTCTAAAATGTTTCTATTGTTTTCTAATTAATTTATAATTATTTTCTAAATGAAGAATAATTGCTTCGCTCATGAATATACTGCGTTTGCGCTTCCATAATGCTAATCGGGACTACAAACAGTAAAAATACTGTTTCATAAGCGATGTAATGCATAAAAAGCCTATAAATATCCTTAGTCACGAAAGAAAAAAGCCTACGGCTTTATTAAAACAAACGACAAACGAAAATATATAACATCGCGGACTACTCGAAAACGAAGGAAACAGGCCCTGACCTAAATAATTTCAAATTCAAATTTGCAATATATATATATATATATATATATATATATATATATACAATAGATAGATAGATATAAAAATAGCTAAAAATTTCCTTTGAGCTGCCAAAAATGGGAAGGGGGTTGGTTGGATACTTGGATTGAATATTTTTCTAACCATTTGCAGGAAAGGTTAAACTAATACGTACATTCGTTTAATGGAGCCTACAGATTAAACTGGTATATACGTATAACCTGGGTTCGTGCTGTTGTGGTGCTCCAGGGGATCGAAATCGGACATGGCACCATTTCAAGGGAGGGGGAAGTGAGGGGGGGGCTTACGAAAAGTGGGTGGGGGCAAGCCCAGGATATAAATATACGTACCTAAATTTTTAGCGGAAAATTAGCATGTTTAAGGTGAATACGCAAAAATCGCTGTTTTTAAGCTTAAAATGAACTTAGACATAAGTGCATAAATTACGTAGATAAAAATTGAGAAAATTTTTGAAAATTTGAACTCAAAAACTTAATTTTTTGGCACCTTTGGGCGTCCCCCAAAACGTGGGGGAGGGCTTGGCAAAAAGTGGGGGAAGACACCGAAAAGTGGAGGGGGAACCGAAAACTGGGGGGGCACACCCCACTAAAAAAATGCCAGCACTATCGAGCACGCTGCGTCATCCTATGTGGTCAGATTTGGTGTATTTTGCTTACCTGGGTTGCTAGAAGCTAAAACCCTAAAAGTCATTTAGCTGCTGGAGGACGCAGTATATACAGGCATAATATGTAAGTGTGGATTTAACGGCCAATTCTACGTGAAAAAACAATTGTCTACACGATAGCTAACTGGGCTTATTCTACTGAGGGGGGGGCCGGGCCCCCATAAACACCCTCCCCCTCCAAAATCGTCCCCCCCCAAAAAAAGTGGGTGCCCCCCTTTTGGTACCAACCTTTGCCCTGAAAAAATCGCTCAGAAGGCCAAATTTTCAAAAATTTTCCGGAAACCCGCTCATTTTCGGCGATTACTACAAAACTAGCGCAATTTTTAGCATGTTTTTAGAAAAATGTTGAAACATTTTTGCCCCCTCCAAAATGACTCGCCCCCCGATGTCCCCCCAAAGAAAAAATCCCTAGAATAAGCTAATATATAAGTTTTATCAAATTATATATATATATATGCGTATATATACATTGTTTTTAGCATTTTTCAAAAGTTATATACCCTATGTCTGGGCTGTTTTCCGGGGGGGGATGGAGGGGGCGCCCCCATTTTTTGGGTCCCCCCCCACTTTTTTGGGCTTCCCCCACTCACTGCGCTGCGACAATTTTTAAACCTGTAAGGGCCGGGTGGGTTTTTTCCCCATTTGGATTTTCCCCCTCTACTTTTTGCATTATACCGACTAACGGTACAACCTGAGAAGTGCAAATTAGGATTAAAAGAAAGTTCTATATAAGTACGCCAAGTACGATGGTATATATATATATACAAGTTCTCAGCAAAGGTTTACCAGGCTACAGTTTGCCCCCTGGGATAGGGATGGGC
>JASAND010018928.1:0-27007 GCA_030248195.1 Trissonchulus latispiculum
TTTGCATAATACGTCACAACATTTAGCATAGCAGTTTTATTTGAACGAAGGGGAGTCTTGCGAAAAGCAATTTTCTAAGAATTAATTGCAGCAGGAAATGAAAGCCCCTCTATTGTAAATTAATAATTAGAAAAATGAACTGTGTCCTAGGTCGGCCAAATTCTGCGTACTGCCTTTTGACTACGTTGTTTTTGTGTGATGTGCACAGTTTCTAATATCTTTCCCTATCTGCAATCGGTGTGTCCAGCTTTTTGTCATATCTTCGTTCGTTTATATGTCTGGTATGCGTATGTTTTTGACTTAGTTTTGTCATTTTTGCTGTTGTTTTTTTCCAGAATGTGGCGCCTAAGGAGCGCCGGAAGTTAATTTTGGAAGATTACAGAATGCTTCCAGATCTGACAAAACAGCAGTTGAAGGAGGAACATGCCCAATCCGTTGAGCAGTGGGAGAACTGGTGCCGGGAGACCCTGTTCAAAATTCCCTACGATGAACAGACATCAGGTGTAGCCCTGATCCTGAGACTGAAACTTACCTCCACTGGCACCACGGGAACCAGTTCCAAATCTGGTAGGAAATCGCCTGCAGTTAGCAATTTTACTTTTGTCTTCTTGCTTATACATAAGCTAATTTTTTCCCTGATTTCTCTAGGCTTTTCTCACACTTTGCCTGTATTGATTGGATGTAGCTTTCTGTGCATCTGTTACGTAACAAATCCATGTTTTGATTAGAAAACTGTAGTAGGTACCGTTGTACCCGTCTTTAGATTAAATTTCTAAAATCGAAAGATGTATGTATATGCAGTTTGTCAGGCACACTAGGAAAAGGGTTACGAAGTGTTCCTTCTCAGCTATCCCACCCTCTGTACAAATCACTCAGTTATACCGCCGTCCAGACATCCCGTCTCCGCTCCTGGCGCCACTGATTTGCATAATACGTCACAACATTTAGCATAGCAGTTTTATTTGAACGAAGGGGAGTCTTGCGAAAAGCAATTTTCTAAGAATTAATTGCAGCAGGAAATGAAAGCCCCTCTATTTAGGTTTAAGCTGGAAAATCAATTTTTAGCAAATATCAAAATAAAATTTGGAATCGCAAAAGTTAGGACCCAGCCTGATAAATCACCTGAAAGGCCCCCTTCGTGCAAAAACATCCAGTACGAATGAGAAGAGTGTTACAACGTGTGTTACACAGTGTGAAAATTGAATGTTGAGGATACGCCGTTCATTTAGCCCCAGAAACGAAAATAGCTATCTCGCCTTTATATATGTAAGCATGCCCCTAAGCGAGGACGCCCAAATAACGCGTTCCTCCGCGGCAGCGCATAGGCTTAAGCTTATTCGAAGCAAGCTTAAGCTTAAGCTTAAGCAACTTCGAACCATTTACGTATAAACACAACTACTAATTTGATTTTGCTACTTAACTGATTTTCCTAAACTGTAACGTAAATTCAATAAATTGTAACGTCTGCTACAACTTCAGTGTCAATCTATCTTTGAATCAAAGGGTAGTTTCTTAAAAGCTTAAGGGCTAAATGCGGTTTCGGCGGATTTGGCGAATAGCATAGGAACAATAGAAACGCTTAAGAGAGGTCAACTGTCACTTTTCAATGCATTGACTTAAACTGCACTTTAGTTTTCAGCAGATATCGCGGGCAATTATCTGAAGTGCCTTAATCTTATAGTCATTGATCATGCTGTCGATTTCCAATGCTAAAACGGGACTAAGGGAATAGTCGCCTTTATCGCAGTTCACATGCTAATTTACGCAACAGTGAAATTAATTTAAATATCGTGTTTATCTATATGGCAAAAACCAAATTATAAAGGTCATATATTTGTAGAAGTTCTTCACCATCTCACTCACATACACCTGCCCTTTCCTACTCGTTTACTCTAAGACATTGTCTAAATGTTTTTATCAGCTTCTATGGCGTTTTAATTCAGCGAGAAGCTAGGACTGGACTCTAACCATTGTTTTGCTGAGGCTCTTGCTTCAAACTTAAGGTAAAATTTAGGGGACATACGCAAGCTGAGAAACATTGCGATGTTAATGGCTAAGTGACTGCAAGTGACACGACGCGCCTAAATCAAATTATAAAGGGCATATATATATTTTGTAGAAGGTCTTCACTATCTCATTCGCATACCCCAGCCCTTCCCTACTTGTTTCTCGTTTGCTCTAAGACATTGTCTATATGTTTTTATCAGCTTCTCTGGAGTTTCAATCTAAACAATGCAGGCTAGACATTGCTATGTTAATCCTAACTCAGTTGTTGTCTGGACCTGAGCAGGAGTCAAGAGGCTAAGTGACTGACACGAGCGCGCCTAAATCTAATAAATGAATAAATCTATCTACCTAACTAAAAGCTATAACCCTACCTACTACGATCACGATGATAGCAATTTTTCAAATCCCACTAGTTATCGTTGGCCATAATTAATCCCCACTAGTTATCGTTGGCCATAATTGATCCACAAATAAAAGCATAGCAAAAAATTACAAGCACGGCCGAATCGAATAATGGCAACACAAAACAACTGAACTGAAAGTTCACAAATAAACGTCAAAAAGGCAAATATGCAACTTAGTTAAGACTCCTGAAAGCTTAGTATTTTTGTTTGTTTGCTTGCAGTTGGTTTTCAACAGTTGTGATTTCAACGGAGAAACATATTTGATTGCCCCTGTATTTACACAGCCATTGTATTAAAATATCTAATTTTGAACTTCTTCACCTTCAAATAAGGGCAGGTAATTTTAAATAGAAAATATGTTGGCTTAGCAATTTAAAGCTTCCGCTTACTGTAAATTTTACATGTTGTCTGTAGTATCTGAGAAATCTGTTCTGACTTCAAAAATATGACTCCCACGTATTATTAAGCCCCGCCTTAATATTGGCACATTCTGTTTATGCTTACCTCATCTTGACCCTTCAAGTTAAATTTGGCCGGCGGGAGAATTTAGCGTTCCAATTTTGCTTCCAACTACTTTTCAGATTAAAAAGTGGCACCAAAGTTTAATGGCCGTTGGAATAGAAAAGTGCTGTTAATGCTGAATTTAATCGCTTGGTTTCGGGTTCAGTTTTCTGTATTTCATCGGTTCTAACTTGTTGCTGACGTTTGCATGGCAGGCAAATGGGGTCAAGCTATTGGGCGGCACCAAACTTGGATTGAAGTTCCCTCAAAAGCGTCCCTTAGTGCTTGTAAAATTGCACAAATAGTCTGATCACAAATAGTCAAATCGCACTAATCTGCTTTTACCTCAAAGTCGTCACAAATGTCGTCGGCTTGAATGTGTGCAAATAACTATCAAGAAGTTTTGTAAAAACGACCTGCTTGCTAAAACGCAGCACTATCGGGTGACTGCTCAGCATTGATCTCCGCAACTTTTCCTAACCAAACTTGAAATGTCAATTGTATTCAGCAACGTTCTGTTAAAAAAGCACGGACAACTTCTATAGAGAGCACAGACTGCCGTACAAAATTTCTCACTGCACGGTTCAGCGGCACTGTGGCGTTAAATTTTGGCCAGTTGTCTGTGCATTTCCGTATGCGTTTTATTACGTTATTATGCGAACGTCTCCTTTCGAATCACAAGTCAACTATTCACTAATTGAATTTTCACTATGGTTTTAGTGTCGATCAGTCTTAAACAGCATACACGGGTGCGCAAACTTCCGTACAAGGTTTGTAGGTTTCTCACTACAATAGCAATTCAGCGGTTAACAAACAGTTCAGGTTCACTGGTTCAGCGGCACTGTTATGTGAAACTTTGACCAGTTGTCTACGCATCCCCGTTTTTATTACTCTACTTTTGCAGGTGTGCTCAATCAACTCTCTTTAATTGAAGCATATTCTCAGTTGTGACTAATAGGTTCTGAATAGACCTGTCTTATAAAACTTGTAGTGAGTGCACATTTTCCAGTCTTTTTCTTTGCAGGCGTAACGGTGGTAACGGCGGTGGAAGTGGAGGGGGTCCTGTGAAGTGTGGTAGAGGTCGTCATCCTATCAAGCGGCCGCGTCAAGAAGCGGTTGCGCCTGCCTGACCTCATTAACAGCTTTTGACGGAGTTCAGTTCAGCCAAGCGAAGACACCGCTCTCAGTTGGCTGGAAACGTGCCTTATCCAATGCGCCTAGCTCGGCTAGGTTTAAAATCTTTGGAGTATCGCCGACTGGAATCTGAACTTGTATTGTGTTACAGAATTGTGCATGGAAAAATTGACGTGAAATTTTCTGATCTATTTGTATTCTGTAATGATGCTGGTACTCGTGGCAACAGTCCTAAAATCAAGCCTATTACGTGAGCAAAACTTTCGATTACTGCAAACTTTTTTACATGGAGGATTCCCAAAATATGGAATTCGTTGCCAAATCACGTGAATTGTAAATCTATCGAACAGTTTAAACAGAAATTACTTGAGGTTAATTTGGAAACGTATATCCGTGGGCGGGGGGTTAAATGAACAGCTAATGGTCGTTCCCCGTCCTTCTTTGCATCTTGAGCACAAACTGTCTTTGCGTGACGAAACTATATATACTGCATGCATGCTATGTACTTAATGTAGTGCATTGTTGCTGTTTCTTTTCTCTTGTTCTTTCTAGTTTGGTCCTTATTATATACTAATAGTTTTTGCTTGTTGTTTGCCATTAATAACACTGGTTTTAGTAATTTGCATATTCATCTCATTTGCATACCAGTTAGGTATAAAAGGACTGTTATTTCCTTCTTCCTCGCACAAGTTTTCGCCAGTTACTCGCATCTATTCTATCCTCTCTGGTCCTCGCTGCCGTTTCGTCGGTGATTGCCCTGTTTGTAAGTTACATAGTTTCCGTTATATTTTTTCTTTCAGTTTCCTTTATCTTATATCATCTTAAATGTTGTTTTTTGTACTGACTGCAAACCTGGTTCAGCTTACTTTGCGTTTCCTTTCTTTTCTGCCCGGATTCTTCTTTTAACTGTTTTTCTTCTAGTACGTGCCTTGTTTTGCTGTTTTTTTTTTCGATTTGTTTCCAGGATGACTGATCCTTCGGTAGAGTCTGGTTTGTCCGAAGATAAAATCCGTGCTATCATTCGCCAAGAAACATCCAAACTCACAGCTGTCCATCAGGAGCCTATCTCTGCCCGTTTGGATTCTAAAGGTCTGCAACATCAAGCAGACACCTTGACGCAGGTTGATCGCTGCCTGCTCAAAATCGAAGACGCTATTTCTACACCATCCCGTGAAGTCGACGGCGATGAGATCAAAAACGCCATCCTAGAGGGTCGAGTCAGTTCTCGTTTTAGTTTTTTCATTCTAACTTTTGCCTAGTTTTTTTTTTGCTTCTTTCCAGATTGTTTTTGTAAAATTTTTCCTTTCTCATTTTTTTTTAATCCCAGTTTTCTGTTTTTGTTGCTTTTTGTGTTGATTTTTAGGCCATCATTAAGGCACGCCTTAAATTGCTCCGAATCGCTGATGTCGGTGGCTGGAACGCGGTTCAAAAGTATCAAGGAGCAGCGGACCTCGGAGAAGACGCCCTCGATTCCAAGAGAATCCAGAAGTGCATCCAGGATGCTAAAGCTGAAGTTCAGCAGAAATCGTCCTCCGCCAGTCGTTTCCAACCATATGCGCCATACCGTCAGCTGCGCTTCCGCGCCCCCTTTGGTCCCAGGTTTCCCGCTCAAACGCCCGCCTACTCCTGCTCCCCACGCCCACTGTTCCCTGGGCTTGCTGCGGAAAAAGCCACGCCTTGGGTCGGAAATCGTGCCTTTAGCCAGTGCTTCTCCTGTTTCCGCTTTGGGCACTGGGCTACTGAGTGTCCCTACCAGTCTCCCGCGCTACCCGGCCCTTCCAAGTCCTCCAAGTCGGACCAGTGATTGCACTACAGGTGAGCAATGTTTACCTTTACAGACTTCTTATTCTTGTTCTGCTGGCTCTATGCCCCGTATTAAAGGCTCCTTAGCACGAAATCTCAACGCCTGGCGAAAAATCACTTCCAATGCTTTTGTCCTTGACATGGTCAAAAATGGGTTTACCATACCTTTCGTGGCCTGGCCACGACCTAAAGAATTTAGAAATAATAAGTCTGCTCTTAAGCACAGTGCTTTTGTTGATGAGACTTTAGAGATGCTTCTAAAAAATGGTTTTGTTCAGGAAGTTTCTTATAAACCCACTATCATTAGCCCTTTGTCTGTCCGTTTTTCCAGTAATAAGTTTCGTTTCATACTCGACCTGCGGTACCTCAATTCCCATACCCACCCCCCTCGTTTTAAACTTGATGATTTAAAGCTGGCCTTGTCCTATGTTGAAAGGGGAGGTTACATGGTATCTTTTGACATTAAATCTGGGTACTACCACTTAGATGTCCGTAAAGATTTTCACACTTTTCTTGGCTTTGCGTGGCAATATAAAGGTTTGAAAAAGTTTTTCGTCTTTACCGTCCTCCCGTTCGGTCTCTCTCTTGGGCCTTTTCTCTTTACGAAACTTCTCCGCCCGCTTATTCTCCATTGGCGTCAGCAAGGCCTCAAGTGTCTAATTTATATTGACGATGGTTTTATTACTGCTTCCACATGCCAGTCCCTTCAGGAAACTTCTCAGCGTTGCCGCGATGACCTTAAAAATTTAGGTTTTTTTGAAAATGAAAAATGTTCCTGGACCCCTACCCAACACCTCAAGTTTCTTGGTTTTGTCATTGATCTTCGGAATTTTGTTATTTTTCCCCCCGAGGATAAACTGATACGTCTCCGAAACGCCATCCGCGACACCGTAGCCTCCTCTACGACATCCGCTCGGGTTGTCGCCAAAGTCACGGGCCTCCTCATTTCTCTTACCTTGTCTTTGGGTTCTGTGGTTCGGCTTATGACTCGCTCTCTTCATCTTACAGTTGCCACAGCGCAGTCCTGGGACTCACCTCTTTCTTTAAGCATTCCCGCCCTAGCTGAGCTAACGTTTTGGTCAATGCACCTTAAATCATGCCCTAGGCTTCCGATCTTGTCCCGCTCTACCCCCACCATCATTCTGCGCACTGATGCCAGTTCAACCGGCGCCGCCGCTGTCCTTCAAGGCCTCCACATTTTCGAAATCGAGTCTTTCCCGTGGACACCAGCCGAAAGTGTTTTATCCTCTACCTACAGAGAGTTACGAGCCATTGAACTTGGCATTACACGTTTTGCCTCCCTGCTTCAAAATCAGATCGTTAAGCTTTTTACTGATAGCACTTCAGCTCAATCTATTGTCACCAAAGGTAGTATGAAACCCCTTCTACAGTCAATTGCAATGCGTATCTTTACGCTTTGTCTTAAGCACAGTATTCGTTTGGAATTAGAATGGGTCCCTCGAGAATCTAATAAATTAGCGGATTTTTACAGCCGAATTCCAGACCCGGACGACTGGGAGGTTGCTCCCTGGGTTTTTTCTCAGCTCAACTGTCTTTTTGGCCCTTACACTGTTGACCGCTTTGCCTCACCCGTTAATACCAAGCTCCCAAAATTTTTTTCCAAAATTTGGTATCCCCAAAGTTTTGGCGTCGACGCTTTCTCCGACTCTTGGTCAGCGGACAATAACTGGATTGTACCCCCTTTCTATCTTATTCCACGTGCTCTCTTACATCTGAAAGCTTCTCGAGGTCGAGGGACGGTAATAGCGCCTCTTTGGCCTTCCTCGGCTTATTGGCCTTACATTGTGAATTTACGTCGTAATGATCCTTCCGCTGTTAAATCCATTCTTTTCTTTAACCCGAGATTTAATCTTATTGTTCCAGGTTCCAGCAAAACGGGTGTCATGAGAGATTTCCGTTCCCCCCTGACAGCTCTTGTTCTAGACTACCGCTCCTGAATAATTGCCTACTGAACATTTTCCTTTTTTCGCTCTTTGTTTTTGCATTGTTTATGTTCATTGTTTCTAGTAAAACTTGTTATTTTGGAATAACATGGAAAAATAACACTGGTTTTAGTAATTTGCATATTCATCTCATTTGCATACCAGTTAGGTATAAAAGGACTGTTATTTCCTTCTTCCTCGCACAAGTTTTCGCCAGTTACTCGCATCTATTCTATCCTCTCTGGTCCTCCCTCCCTCCTTCCCTCTTTCTTTTTTTTTTCACTTTGTTTTCTTTATTTAGAACTGATTTCTGTGATCACCGCATCTCTACCTCCGAATCTCCCCTCTTCCACCGCCGACAGGATCGTCTCCTTACTTTTTGCTGCCAAAGCCACCTCGACGGTCACGCAGTATCTGCGTTTTTTGTCGACTTTTGCTACCTGGGCTACTTCCGCCGGATTACCCTGGTTACCAGCCTCTTCCTCTACGCTCCTTCGGTATTTGGACTACCTCAGTCTTTCTTCCTACTCCAATTCATACATCAAATCCGTCTGGAGTTCCATCCGCTGGGCTCATGATCTCGCTTATCTGGACAGCCCTACCGCTTCCCCTCAGTTAAAACTTGCTTTCGACGCGGCTATCCGTAAAACTGCAAAACCAATTCAGAAAAAGCCTCCAGTGACTACTCTCCACATGCGGCGCATTTTTGATTACGTCAACGCCCATCCCACTCTCTTTAACCTACGCCTCTGTACGGCTTTAGCTTTTTTATTTTTTGGGGCTCTCCGGGCCAGTGAAGCTTTAGCCCTGTTTCCCGCTGATATTCAGATATCTCCCACCTCTCTGTCGCTCACTATCCGCTCATCTAAAACCGACCAGCTTGGTCTTGGCCACACTGTGTACATTGCTGCCCAACCCATCACTTCCTACTGCCCTATTAATCTCTATGCCAAGTACATTGCTGCTCGCACCCACGCCGGCATGTCCTCACTGATCCCTCTTTTTCCTAGTTTTCGTGGTTCAACCTGTCTCAATATTCCCTTATCCTATAACCGTTTTCGTTTGCTTCTACATCAATTACTCGTTTCCGCAAACCTCCCCTCCAATCTCACTTTGCACTCTTTCAGAGTTGGTTCTGTTTCCGCTGCTTTTAGCAGTGGCGTGCCCGAAGCACTGATTCAGGATCACGGACGATGGCGATCTACCCTTTCTCTTCGTCAGCACTACCTTCACCACAGTGAAACCAATCTACTCACAGTCACTAAATCCTTAAAGCTAATGTAACTGGCGCTAACTTTTCCAACGCTAACTTTTCGCATTGTTTATGTTCATTGTTTCTAGTAAAACTTGTTATTTTGGAATAACATGGAAAAATAACAATGTTTTTCGTTACTTTATTAAACGGTTTTTCTCTTTATGCAGAGTAAACGAATTCTTGTCTTGTCTTGAAACTCGCTCAATGCCGCTGTGACACGAATCAATGGTCGCACTGCAGCCGCAACCGCAACAACCTCGGCTAATGCTCCAGTCAAGAGGCCTTGGCGTTAGAGAATACAAGAAACTGGACTGGATTTCTATGTGTAATCACTATGTTATGATTGTCCCTCCAATGATCTAGATTAGTACGGGTTGCCCCCTTTTTTAGTTGTAGAATCAGGCTCAATGTTTTTCAGGACTTGTTTTAGTGTGTTTGCTTATTTAATACCTGCTTGCATCAAGAGTACATAATTTATAAGAGTAGGGCACTAAGCCTACTCTCTGTTATCAAAGCGAAAACTATGCCCTGCTCGCCAACCGTTAAGATGGCCAAAAAGACCGAATTTTTGCAACGGCTATAGGACAAACTAGAGACACGCGGCTTGTTGCATAAGAAACTTTGGGAATGGTGATCTACTCGAAAACATCCTTTCAAATGACGAGTTACGAAAAGTAACCTGACTGATGCCAAAAGCTTGTTTCATAGCAGAGTTATAAATGAATAGAACTCTTAGCCTGTTGTTGTAGTTTACTCAGCCTCACTTGTTTCCTTTTGGTGGGCATTGCGATTGACTTTGTTTTTGTAGGCGTGTAGAAGTGGTGTACTTGTTTGTTCAACTTTATTTGTTTGTTTATTTGTTATCTTTCGTTTGTTCAATAATGATGATGATAATAATAATGTGTACTAAAACTTAAATTCTATGATGGTCTTGTTTCTGTTATACTGCATTTGTGATTATGCGGATGCTCGCTCCGGATCCTTAGGCGATTTATTCACTTCAGTACTGCAGGTTTGTAACCCTGTTCCGAGCTGTACCTGATTAAGGGGGGGTCACTTTTTTGCCGATTTTTCGACCATCTCCGATTTTGCTCATTTTCACATTATTTTGTAGTCCCCATGGGTCCGCGAAACAAGACAGGAGCGTTTTGCGAAATATTGCTTCTATCGTTCTGTACAGGCCCTCAAAGGTGACCTCGACATGTGTTAAACATAGGAAAATGAAAAAGTTAGGTTAAAAAGTTTGTGGCAGAAAAATTTTTCGCTGTATAAGAGTCAGAACTCTGAAACCTTTTCAGAACCATTAAGGACATATTGTAGAGTGCAGCTATCTCCTCTGAAGCGATTCTGTTCAGTATTGGATTTTTGGCGAATTTTTAAAGTCAAAATTTTGGAAAATCGGCCATTTTTGGACCATGAAAAACAGGACCTACGGTACTCTTTAGCTTGTCCTGAACGATTGGCAAAAGCTACAGAAACGGCCAATAGATAGCTGCACTCTACGCATAAAACCACGTCTTATGAAAGTATTCGCATGTTTCTATCATCTACAGTAAGCTCAAAAAACTTGCCACAAAAACAGCAAATTTTGCTAAAAATGGCCATTTTCATAATTTTCACATTCTTTTGATAATTTCTCACTCATTATGTGGTAAAAAATCAACAAACTTGACAATTTAATTAATATATCTATGTCTGTCACATAATGTGGCCAAAACAAATGCGTCAATATTGAACATGCTGCTGTGGCGGCACCTTTGATCTTTATAGGTGAAAAATGTCAATTTTAAAATTTTTCCAAATATAGACAAATTGGGTATCAATCGATAGCTAATGGAACGAGGAGCAACTTTTCTCATAGAACCATGGGTCTAAAATGTTGTCTGTGCAAGATAAAACGAGTTAAAGTGATACTGGGTAGTCCTGCAAGGTTAGGTCAGTGCAGCACTCAAGCATGCATTATGAACGCCTGGATAGCTAGGCTTGAGCCATGTCTGCACTTAAATATTACCTTAGTAAAGGCTTTAATTTGGTGTATCGGTCAGCCCCCTTCTCGGTCGCGTTCGGTCTCCGCCTGACCCTGCAGGGCTTATCACCGGAATTTTCAAGTTTTCCGGCTTTGAACCTGAATAACTCAGTCACAGTTTGATTTCGAACGCTAATATTCTAAGTTATTTTTGAGAACATATGGGGGCATCTTATGTGTGAAAATGAGCGAAATCCGTGACTATCGATTTTTGACCAAAGTGACCCCCCCTTAAGTTGTTGACCGGCCGGTGTCAAACAAGCTGGCCGACAGCCGGCCGGCCGAGTTTCCAAGGCCGGGTTAGTGTTAAGATTGTACGAAATTTTCTTGGTTGTATGGCTTGCCCTTTGCCGGACTTTGCTATAAGGGAAGCAGGCATAGAAGAAATTGATAAACCTGCAATGGGAGTTCATCTCCGGAGGGACCAATTCTTTACTTTCAATACTCAATGAAAAGCAGAACCTCCCTCTTCCCTTCTATCTTCTGGGTCGTGGTTTCGTGGGTTCGAGGGTGTCTGACGCCTCCCGTCTTGGGCTCGTCCTTGGTTTCTTCCTGGTCCACCAGGCCAGGAAGGAAGGCCGTCGTAGAAGCGCACACAGAGTATAGTTTATGTCACTATTTCTGAAATATTGCTAGCAGTGATGGAACGGTTACCGGGCCAGTTTGGGCCACCTTTTAGACCGGGTCTCCGGGTCGACATCTTCAACCCGTGACCGGATTAACCTGACTTACTACAGGATGTGAAAATTTTTGTCTTTATCTCTCTGAAATGTTAAAAAGTTTGAATAAATTACTAATTAATAAATTAATACTACACGAAGACAATACTGTACTCTTTTTTGCTTCTTTTATAGGCAACAAAGGCTAATTATGTCTTGTACCAGAGCAACCACATCAAATACTTAGCATTTTTAGAAAAAATCGAAATTATTTGATAGGTTTTTGGGGATTTCTAGAAAACCGGGTCACCGGAAGGTAAGTGGCCCTGTTCCATCACTGATAGCCGGCTCTGTTTCAACAATCTGCCTCGTAATCGTACCAAGGGCGGTATGATTCGGCTATAACATTTCCTGTGTGTTCTCTGAGTTTTCAAAGTGTCAACGCTATTTGGGTTTCGTATTAGCTTAATAAAATTCGTTCAGTCATGTCATTTATATTAATACATATACGTACTGCCTTTACACTGCAGTGTCAAAACTTTTGTTGACAGCTTCAATATTGTTGCAGCCTTTAAAATTGCAAACTACTCTCTAAACTGAACAAGCAGAATTATGGGATTAAGAAGTGAAAGCCGAATATATATTCAATTAATTCGCGAATTACTCGAATAATTGGAATTATTACCAAATTTCGAATACGACAAATAATTCACGAATTATATAGTTAAATAAAGTTATAAATAATAATAATTATATTAATATTATTATTATTAATAATTATGTAATAGTGCTTGCCGAATGTTTCCATTAATATTTTTAGTTCAATATGTGTACTATTTTGGCATCGTTCAGCAACCACTTTCCAAATTACTGTGGCAGCAGAATGGTTTGATCCAATGTATGCTACAGCCGTCGATGTTGTTGAAAATGGGAATCCCACCTTCAACAATGTGAATGGAGATGTATTAACTATATCGTCAATTGAGCAACTGTAACTGTATGGTTAAAGTTAGTTATATGCAAGCTCTTGAAGAATAAACCACACTGCCACGTTAATGCCAGATTGATAACAATGGACGGGTACGGGATACTAAGACCTTCTAGCTGTCTAAAATAGGTTTCTGGAACTCTAGAAGTGTAAGCAAAAGAGGAAGATTTGAAGTCATTAGGATGTAGTGTTTGAGGCCGGCCTGGGCACCGGCACCGGCCGGCTGCCGGCCTGGATATCACTATTGCAGCTATTATGACTGCTAAGATATTTTCGGATGCTTTATTCGAAAAATTTAAGTGTGCGTGTACACTGACTACAAACCATACAAAAGCCAGCCTTTTTTATTTCGGCTGGAGCCGGAATCCCTAATACGGAATGATTGTATGAATTGCATGTATTTTCGTTGTCGGCTTAGAAAAGTTCCTATCTTCAGCGTGTGCCTAGCTATGTAACCTTTTTGCTGCTGCAATATGCAAATTAGTTTCGAACTAATGTTAGTCAACGCCTGTCATTCAATCATTGTATTAACTGGAGATTTGCAGTTTGTTTTTGCACAATGTCTACAGTGACAGCAGTGACTAGGACCAGAGAGATCGATGTCAGCAGCTAGCTATTGTAAGTTTAGATAATTTGTTTAATTTAATATGCAGTGACCGCAAACAGTTGAGCAAAACTTGCTTTGGTGTAGCAATTCGTGCTTAACTCAGCCGGGACATTACTCTGTGGAGTTGATGCGTTCTTCGACGTATTAAATTTTTGTTATTTCAGTACAGACTTTGTAATTCCGGTTTTGAGTCAAGTAATATTAGAAGGACAGTGGTTTCCTGCTACAGACTGAGAAGGAATGCAAATAGACGATGTGACATTAACAAACTGAGGGATTGACTTTGGCAAGTAGTACCTAACAAAGCTTTCGGCAAAAGGGAATTGCGAATGCTGAAATCGCTCAGCTTTTCGAATAATTTGATGAGAGAGATAACTTTTCTAGTTTAAAGATAAAAGTTTACTGCAGCCGTTTGAGTATTACAGTGGAAAAGTTGTTGAAGTCTTCGATGTTTTTACCAGTACACTACTGCTGTGAAGGTTGTACCATGTTGTACCGTTCCATGTCGCGACACTTCCAAAGTTTGGTGGGAGGACCGGCGACCATATCCCTCTCCGCAAAATAACCCGCATGGTGTGTGGGGGAATAGTCAAAACATATTCCATTTTGTTATAGAATTGCCAATTTCAATTTTGGAGGGGGTTGGCAAAAGAGGTCCCCGTTTCGGAGCCAAACAACATTGGCTGAATCTGATTTGCTGTTGGCGACTCCCCTCCAAACGGTTACCTCATTTGGCAGCACCTCGCCCTTTATAAAATGAGGAACCATTTTCAAAACAAGCTAAAACTACCGTATTCCTCTGCTCTACTCCACTCACCAAATGGGGAATGGGTCTCTGCAATCTCATTTGCTGATGGCTAACCCTCCCCCAAACGTTGACCACCTGTTTTGGCTACCCCCCGTTACCACCTCAAAAATTTTGGGATCAACTGGTCAATCAACCTTTTTGTTTTTGCGTACCTCACAGCTAAGAATCTGAAATGGACCAGATACTCTATTGTTTCGACACCTGTAAAATGAAAGTATCCTTCTACATGTGTATTTAAAATTCAATTCGCAGACACCGCCCCATCCAACTGCACGACAAAATTTTACTGATCTTGTAGAACAGTATTTATTCAGGTAAATGACGAGACACTATGGCGCCATGGCTTCGCACACTTCACCACGTTTATAATTCCTTCCCTAATGTCCCTACACCTAATAAAGTATATCAGAATATTTACGGTCGAGTTAGCACTCACCAAAACCCAAGAAACCGGGGAGATAATATCATAAATTTTCCTAGAAACCCTTGTGTTTGCAGCTGATCTGATAAAACTCGGCAGTAGTGCTAGAAAAAAGGTACAAGCAATTACAAAGGCCAGTGCTTTGGTTACCTTGCGCTGTCGTTCTTGCTTTTGTTTCAAAACGGTGGTAAGATTGCCTCCATTGTCGCAGCGCATAAAGACTAGGGCAACCGTGTACACAATAACACTACTGAGTCCAGCAAATGTTACATACCAATTAATCATCTCGGATGTCCATTTGGTCGCAGCACCGCTTCCAAAACAAAGTCTGGACATTTCATTCGGTTTTGTTCCCCTATACACTGTAGCGTATACAATGACAGTGCGTAAACCTGACATAGAATATGCTACAAAACTGCCTATAAAAATTTTGACTGGAGATAGTTTGGCATAAAAAGTTATGCTGACACAGGCAATCAAACGATCAATTGAAATCAGCAAGGATATTGTTGGTACCAGAGGATTACTGAATATGAAGCAGAATATGAATATTTCCTGCAAACAGACCCAGTAGGAAATCAGATCACCTGCTTGCCCGCTTCTGATGAGATATCCTCGTTTTACGCCGGATAAAAACTGACCAATACCATTGATCAAGTCTGCCAAGGCAAGGCTGGCGGGTAGATAGTATTCTTTTTTGTGTAGCTTTCGATCCATAGCAATGCTGAAAACAATTAGAGCATTACCAATAATTTGAATGATTCCTTCGAGGGTGTAAACCACGTAAATTGTGATCGAGGCTTCTTTACTGGAAGAAGTGGGTTGTTCTGTAGAAAAATTACTCATCTCAGCGTACTTGCTCATACACTAACTCAAAAGTAAAAGCGGGTATGAAATAGAAGTTGATTGGATTTCTTGATGGAAATTCGATATTATGTATTCAACTGCGCAGATTCTGGCTTTGTGAAAAAATAATGAGCTCAATCTGCAAATCTGGCAACATATGAGATCTTTCCCACCTTTAAATTTGGCTAGCTTTTGTTTCAATTTTTGTTACTGCAAATTACTAAATCACATTTTTTAAGTTTGCAGCATGCTGAAGATTAGACATGTGAGAAATCTTTCTTCACAAATGTGTTAACTAGGATTTAGCTATTTTTCGTAAATTGCAAATCTCTGCTGACAAAGTGTATGTGACGTGAATGTTGTACGAACTTAGAGCAATTTATATTGACTTTTATTTATAAAGAAATAATGAAAACTGCCTGCCTGCAGACACTAGGGCATAAGCCTTAGTCCGAATAGGAGAGAGCCAGTGGGCGCTGTGAGCGCTCTTGACCAGAGGGTAAGTTCATGAAAGATTAAATGGATTAAAAACACGTATTCATAAAATCACGCATTTTACTGAGCTACGACTTAAACGGGTTAACTGAAATGGATTAAATTAAGTCGTTTACGTAGTTTAATCCGTATTTTATGAATACACTTTTAATCAGTTTAATCCGTGAGCGTATTCATAAAACGGTTAAACTTTTAAGTTAATCCGTTTAATCATTTTATGAAAAGGCCCAGAAAGAACTAATCTCTGGAGCTAATCCCTGGTTGTCTAAGAAGAGGACAGCCAGCTCGGCTCTATCTGTGCAGCAACATAGCCAGAGAAGGTTTTATCAAAACCTCTCTGACTGTGCTATGCACAGAAAGAGGACTGGAGTGGCCCGCGGATCTCCCTAAAGCTACAAACAGCAGTAATGTCATGTATCCTTCGTGGATCCGACTGCTAGCTCTCGTTTACCGCATTTTCTTGACTTTTCTTGATAACCATCATCATCATCATCATCATCATCATCATCATCATTTCTGTTAATATGCTTTCTCTACTATTCCTTTCTTTTCCGATTCACTTTCTTTTTGAGCTTTGCGATCACTTCACCGAATCGTAAAAGTTCTCATATTTTGCCAGATTTTCAGATTGAGCTACATTATAATTTCCTCACAGTGTCAGAATCTGCGCTGTTTAATACGAAATACTGAAGTTTTTTCAAGAAATTCATTCAACTTATATTTCGAATAGAATTGTCAGACAGGAGAGAGTTTTAATTGGTTTGGATTGATTGATTGATTGAATTGATTTAATTATTTTTCTTTCCTATCTCGTCCCAGCCTTTCTCTCACTCACTGAAGCAGATTGCTTATTTTCCTTTTATGCGTTGAGTTTGACTGCTTTCGCTATTAAATAGATAGTCTGTTGACATGTTTAATGTTGTCTATGAAGCAATCAATTAGCTGGCTGCAAATTATTTTATAAATTCGGATTTGCTGCGCAAATTTTAAAAGTTGTGCGGTGGATTTGCACAACTATTAGCTAGGGTGCCGGATATCAGAGTTGGGCCAAATTAACGAAACTGCTATCCGGCATCTTTTTATGATTGCATTTGATAGCAACCATTTACAGTGCACATAATTCAAAATGCCTCAACTAACGAAGTCCTTCATTCCCGCAGGGCTATCTCCTTATCAAACATCATGGAACAACAAATACAATACAATCCACAGTAGCGAGATAACCTTAAAAATAAATTTCTTTATTCCCGAAGGGCCTGGTGTATTTTCAGTGACTGGCGTGAATAGCCTATGATCAAAGAATTCAAACTTATGCCGCTCTGGCGTAACTATGAAAAATCTCAATTTTTCATATTTACGCCGGATAGCGGTATATTATCATTATCCGGCGTAAATACATTAACGTAATTAATGTTAAAATCGCTTCGCACAGTTTGACTTAGTTCGTTGTGAGTGTAGAGGAAGTGGGATTTCGCAACTCGCCGACGACAACGAAGGACAGCGTCCTATTAGACCGCTTACCGTGTTTCTGCTTGCGTCGAACTCCTGCACGAAGGCGCAGGATCGTTTGTTATATGCTATATAGAAACAGAATTGTTGTAGGCTCAGATCTGCATTCTTTAACGACGTCTAATTCTTCCGCACGCTCAGTTTGGATATCCGCTGTCTTACAACTGATGAAGTTTTGAGCCTCCCTGAAAAACAAGGTTCATTCCATGGTCTACTATTTGAGTAAACATATCAATTCATAATTTGTTCCAATAAAAATAATATGTATAGTCTAGTCCAATATGTAATAATGGAAAGCAAAGTCATTGAATAAATTCTTCGTTCCGGTGACAACTCCGGCTTCCATATCCTTTTTTGTTGCTTAAAGTTAACTTAAATGTAACGTTTGAAAGCTGTAGCTGAATAAACATTTCATGGATTACATAGCATCTAATAAATTGCCTGATTTAGTAACTGTAGTGCAATTGCCAACATTAGAAGGGCCAATCCAAAATGTGGTTTACCTTAGCTGTTGCTATAAGCTGCACCCTATTAAGGGTTAACACTGCAGGTTCCAGTGAGTTATTCGATTCATAACTTCTCAGATTTCACCGTTTTAGGGGTTCTTCTGAGCTCTGAAGTGTTCTAAACTCATGTTTGAGACCTGTCGAGTACTGACTATTCTTTTGGCGTACTTTTGCCGCCAGCGGCTAATGGCATTTTTATAGAATTTTCCTGTAGCAAATGACACAAAACTTGCGCATCTAGGGCTTCGAGCTTTAATACACAAGCATAGAGGGTGTGGACGTATCCCCGTTTCGACTTGTTTGTTACCAATTTTCGGGGGGATCACTGAGGTCCAATTTGCCGTTAGTTCCATTATAAAGTTCCGTAGTTTCCGTTAGTGTGCAAAGGATGTTTCAAAACAAGAGTTTGTTTGTTTGTTTGTTCCTGCTACGCCTCAGCGCAGCAGGTCTCTTATGTTTGCTCAGCCCTGGCCCTGACACGCAGTTTGCTTGATAAAGATACATTTTACCATAAATGCGTGTAAACAGTGTTTTAATATAGGGCCAGCATGATTTGTGCGTGAAATCTTTTCTCCTTTTCAAAAAATCCGTGTTTCTGATTCACGCAATGTCTACGCATATATGTTTATGTCCTGTCCACATTGGAAATCTCAAAACTGAAATCATTCGTTCTTTATTATACATAAATTGATGACTCATAGCAGATCTTCTGTCATTTAACAGCTTGGTAAAGACTTTTGAGAAACAAGAAACAGTTGCAGAAAAGAATATCACGTATATGGTGAATATATATGTTGAAAATGAAAAAATTCACAGTTAAGAGCAAGCTCTTTAAATATTGAATGTTATAATATTGAATATTAAATATCAAATGTTGAAATATTGAACAATGAAGTTTGAACTCATTCGTAATACAATGTTTTGCACGAATGTTTTTCAGTAGTAATCAAGTAAGAACTGCGTTATAAAATAATTAGCTGCGCAGCAGTTTTACAATTACTGAAAATATCCGTCCGGCGGAAACATAACCTTTTGCACAAAATCTAGCGCTTGTTTGTGTTTGTTTTCTACAGCTCACAACAGACGCACATTGAACCAACTGACTAGTTGTTTTTTGGAGCTTTAGCACACAGGTGTAGCGCTTAAATTTTGTAGCGCTTCTACCAGGGCTGGTGGACCAAGAAGAAACCAAGGACAAGCCCAAGACGGGAATCGTCAACCACCCTCGTACCCACGAAATCAGGTTGAGTAGAAGAGAGAAGGGAAGAGGGAAGTTCGGCTTTTTCACTCACCATTGAAAGTAAAGAATTGGCCCAGCCGGGTTTCGAACCACGGCCCTTCTGACACCGGAGCAGACATGCTAACCAACTACACCACAGGGCCATCAGCTGAACTCGCATTGCAGGCTTATCAATCTTTCTTCTGCCTGCTTCCCTTACAATTTGTTTGAAGTGATGAGTCTTATTTGTGGGGCTGGTCAGCCGTTAGCGAACAGAGTATATATAGTTTTTACTCTGATAACAGAGACTAGGCTTAGTGCCATGCTCTTATCATTATGTACTCTTGCTGGTATATATACATGTATGTGGAGTGAGGGATTCGCAGTTGCTTTTTCAGCAAACGTAATGGTTGGAACTGTCAGTGGCGGAATACTCCAGGTGACTCAGGCAGAGCATGACATGATCGAAATTCCGCTCATATTTAAGCAGAATGTACTGCGGAAGCAGAGTAAGCGATGGAATCGTATGTCAAGCTCGGTGCACACTAGCTCCCTGAAGGAAGAATACAATTCCAAATTTGTTATATATATAAAAGTATTTGAATAGCACAATGTCTTTATTCTTATTAATATTATCCTCCTGATATATGTACTGTATTGTCTTACTTCAACAACCACTTTCCAAATTACCGTGGCACCGGAATATTTTGTATGTAATGTATGCTCGTGCCGTCGATGTTGTTCAAAATGGCAATCCCACCTTCAACAATGTGAATGGAGATGTATTGACTATATCATCAATTGAGCAACTGTAACTGTATGGTTAGGGCTAGGTATATGCATGCTCTTGAAGAATAAACCACATTGCCATATTAATGCAAAAACTTGCTAAGACGGTTTGGGACACCAAAACCTTCCAGCTGTCTATGAGTCGCAGAAGCACTATGGATGAAAGAACAGACTTAGGAAACCTTTAGGAACTTGTATATACAAAAATAAAGTTGAAACAGCAATGTTTGAATCGATTTTGCAATAAGACTTAAAGACTTAGCTTAGACTCAATTTTAGGTTTTAAGAAGTTTTGGTCAGACTTTAGTTACCTCTTAAAAAGGATGTGATACCGCCGTAGTTTTTGAAATTTGCGTTTTTAATTTTTTGGTTTTTTTTGTTCTACTGTGACTTGTTCCTTTGGTTCTAATATTCTTCTCATTTTTTTCGTACGCCCCACTCCAGTTGGATGTGCACCGGTTAGGAGTAGTGTCAGCCACGATAATTTTAAATTTTTACTATTGGAGAAGGGTGATTGGCTGACATCGAATAACTGTCTTCACAATTACCCGAGGCGTTTACCAAGGCTGGAGATTTGTCCATCACCGTCTATGTGATGAACACACCTCGGCAGCTCCACCCGAAGGCGGCCGCCCCTTAACTCTCGGACAATTAATTGACATAGGGGGGTAGGGGGATTACTAAAATTCGGTGCCAGCTGGCCCGTGTGAAAAGCAAAAAAGTAATTTTGGCTGAGGGATCCTTAGGATCCAAAGTTTCATGTTTGCGGCCGATTGATGCAGATGGTACATTCTCCCAATCTGATCAGCCTAATGTGTTGCGTAGAGTATTTCAACCGTGATGTTGTAATTATTTTAACAAAATTTATTTTAAGACAAAGACCCGGGGGGACCTTTTCCACCTCCCAAGCCTTGTCAAAATAGTGCAGTTCTAGGAGCTTCGTCCAAAAAAGGAATACTGGCTCACATACAAGCTGTGTTTTCCTCACTTTAAGCCGGTTCTATAATAATGTTGGAGTTTACTAAGGTTCCTATTGCAAAAGGATTGGATGAAAAGTTTTAACAGAACTCTGGAAAGAACCAGTTTGTGAGCCATTCCCAGTTTAGACGAAGCACCTAAACAGCATTTTTATTATCTAATAGAAATTAGAAATAGAAAAAAAGAGCATACTTTGGGTTTGCGCTTACCGCGCGCCAGGTAATCCCTGGCGAGCGAGGGGGGCTCCTAGATTGGTGTTGTTGCTGTTGTTGCAGACAGTTGCAGTTGTTGCTGTTTCTGTTGTTGTTGCTGTTGTTGCTACTGTTGCTGCTGTTGTTGCTGCTGTTGCTAATGTTGGTGCCGTAGCTGTTGGTGCTGTGATGTTGTTGCTGCTGCTGTTGTTGGCGATGTTGATTCTGTTGCTGTTGTTTTGTTGTTGTTGTTGTTGTTGTTATTGTTGTTGTCACGGCTGTTGTTCCAAGGAGAGGCGGGAGGGGGGAAGGAGAGCTTGAAGGGGATGGCTGCAAAGATTGTTCGAAATTATTCGAATTTTGCAGAATGACTACAAAACTTTGCAGCCATCCCCTTCAAGCGTCGGATCTAATCCACTTCTTCTTCTCATTTCTTCAACACTGATTCTACATTTACAGACGTGCCAACACAAATGTGTGCGGCTTGTTGTAAGCAATTTATCAATGTACGATATTGTAACCATGAGTTTGCCAGGTACCACTCTCTATTGCCAAAAGCATAAAAGGAAAACATAATCTCAAGGAAATTCATTCAGTCATCTGTAGAACACAAAGCGGGCACTCGAGTAGTCGAGTGGATGCTCCACGAGTACATACTGATAAGAGTGTGACAGCAGGCAGGCTTTCTCCTCGACTCTCTCCGGCTTCGCACGCTAACGACCTACCACCCTTCCCGAATAGAAGGGACCTGCCAACCAAACTACGGCCGGTCAACAGCACTATATAAGTGGAAGCCGTTCGGTAGCGGTAAACCTCTTGTTTAGGCTCTGTCTCTGCTTCCAATGGTTTGAAAATAAACTACGTATATGTTCTTTAGTGCACTGAGTTATGAACCAACCAACATTTTTGGTGTCATATACAGAAGCTAACCCGCTATTTCGTGTTTTCAGACGGGAGCCCTATTTCGATTTAGCCTTTTCGTTAGCTAGCAGGACATTACTAAATGGCCTTTCGATAGAAAGACAGCCTTATAGCAAAAGCTAATCGAGACGCATCTTTGCGATTGATTGATAGCTTCTGGAGGTCAATAGAGTTTAGATACTCTTAATCGAACATATCCACAGATTAAGTAGATCAATACTAAGAGAGTAAATATATAAAAATTTGATATATACATATGAAGGCTTACCAATAAACTATATAAAATAGCCTTCAGAAGATAGTTTATGCAAAAAGATTTCTACGAATAATTGCAAATTATTCAGGATCCAGGAAACTTCCAGCGGTTCTGCTCAAAGCATGGTCATGCTAACTATGGACGTTTAAACGATCGTTAACAGAGGACGAAGTTAAGAAGGTACTATAACTATAGTACGACCAAAAAATGTGCGTACAAATTGGCCATTTATAGCAGATTAACCTTTGAAGTAAACCCCAACAATGTATATATTTTTAGAATCCTCTAGATTTCAATCCGGAATCCGGAATTCCAAGTTTCATTCACGAAAAATCTAAAATTTTTAGTTTTTCATCCAATTTTTATCACAATCAAAATTTTGTTTCCACGATCGATTACAGCTGGTCCCGTTGCATATTTTTGCTTTTACAGGTTTTTCACGAAGATGCACTTAATTTCCGGAATTCTGGGTTTTCAAAATTTCCGGATTTTGAAAATTTTCTCCAATACCCACAAGATGGATATCATTCGAAAGCTCTTATCGGGCGGAACACCTTTTGCAATAGAATAAACTCTTGAAAATGCACTCAATTCCCGGAATTCGCGAAAACCGGATTTTAAAAATTTTCTCCAATACCCACAACATGGATAGCCAATCGAAAGTTCTTGATGAGCTGAACAAATGCTATAATAGAACCAATGTCTGAAAGTGCACCAGATTCCCAGAATTCACGAATTCTGGATTTCACTCTAGCTTGGAACTTTTTCGTGAATTCCGAGAACTGAACGGGCTCATTTCTGCGAGTTGGCTCTATTACAACATTTGTTCAGCTTGTCAAGAGCTTTTGAATGATAACCATATTGTGGGTATTGGAGAAATTTTTAAAATCCGGTTTTCGCTAATTCCGGGAATTGAGTACATTTCCAAGAGTTTATTTTATTACAAAAGTTATTCATCTCGACAAGAGCTTTAGAAAGTACTCATCTTGTGGGTAATGAAGAAAATTTTTAAAATACGGAAATTTTGAATACTCAGAATTACGGAAATTAGGTGCATTTTCGTGAAAAACTTGTATGAGCAAAACTCTCTTGTATGCAAAACTATAACGATCGTGGAAACAAAATTTGGATTGTGATAAAAATTGGGTGAAAAACTAAAAATTTTAGATTTTCCGTGAATGAAACACGGATTTTTGAAATCTTGAGTTCCTGAGGATTCCAAAAGTATATACATTGTAAGAGTTTACTCCAAAGTTTAATCTGCAATAAACAGCCAAAGTTTGTTACACACATTTTTGGTCGTCCTATAGTTTGCTGGGAATTCACCAGTCCTCCTTAAAATTCAAATTATTCTAAGATTTTTTCCTTAAAAAATTCTCTGGGCCGGACGGGCTGTGAATACCGGCTCAAAGCCCGGTTCCCTCTACCTAGACTTAGTGTTGTTTCAGTAGCCGATTCTAGTTTCAGTTTCAGTTTCAGTTTCAGTCGGTGGTTCGAAATAATTTCAGTTTAAGTTTCAGTTTCAGTCGGCGGACCAAAAATAGTTTCAGTTTCAGTTTCAGTCGGCAACAAAAAATAATTTCAGTTTCAGTTTTAGTTTCAGTCGGAGTTTCAGTTTCAGTTTCAGTTCGCTTTAAAAACAACTGTTTCCAGCTCTCTGAGTTAATATAAAGCACAATTTAATGTTTATTCAGTCTCTCTCACAGCAATGTTAACAGAATCGTAGCTCAAAACCTTAAAAATTTCAAGATTTAAGGAAAGACTGAAACTAGTCTCAGTTCGAGTTTCAGTCTTTTACCCAATATAGTTTCAGTTTCAGTTTCAGTCGGCTGTCTAAAAATGTTTCAGTTTCAGTTTCAGGTCTCTTCTCAAAATAGTTTCAGTTTCAGTGACTGAAACATCACTACTAGACTCCACAGACACGGTTACAAACACGGGATCCGGTTTTTAACCAAAGCCGGAACGGACCCAACAATGTGTTTCGACCCTGGGCCCGACATTCGCGACACGAACAGAGAACTAGCCAATCTAGTACTGACTGTTTTCAAGAAACTAACCCAACTAATTAGCGAACCAAACAAATTTTATTTAAAACCATTAAACTTTAATCAGTATTAACAAATTAGACCAAAAGAAAAATGAAAAACAAACATTGAATTCATGCAACAAAAAGTAACAACTAGTAGTAGACAAAAACAGTAAAATTGTCATAAGCCACACTGTTCTACAGCCCACTAATTAATAAAGTAATTAAAGAAAATACACAAGACCACTATTGGCTTTTAATACACACAAAAGCAATTATATACTTTACCAACAACTGAAACACAATTTCTAATTTAAAAATTAAAATCGTATCAAACTTAAATGAAAACAGTTTGCGAAAGCCAAGGTTAACACAGAATTGATTAGGTTGAGAATGGGCAACCCTGAAAGGTTGAAATCAGTCCCAGATACAAATATCAATTTCCGGAAGCGTGGCCGAGCGGTAGAGTGCTCAACTGAAAGGCTGACAGTTAGCGGTGCGATTCTCATTCAGGACACTTTTCTTCACATCTTTCAATGTTAATTTCAACCCATCACATATTAAGCACAATAGCCAATACAATGACCAAGAATACTTTCAATGCCCAAACATAGCCCGAACCTAGCAAATGCTACAATCAAAAAGCTCTCAAAAATCTACAAAAATACTGGGCCTAAATAAATGTCACAAAAAGATGGCCATTAATATAATTACTAACAAATTCTATACAGGATGGAAGACGCAAAAACAAACAGTCCACAAAACCAAGACATAGATTACCATAACATAATACTAATAACAAGATAATTTCAAAACAACACAATCGCTAGTTAGCTACAATCTACGCGTCCAATTATAAGCGATTTTTCAATTAAACAAGCAAAACATACAAAATATATAATCAAAATAAACACTAAATTTCCAACAGTCTACGATGTACACACATGGATATAGGGAATCTATACATATATACAAACATCTAAACGATAACAAGCAACAAATGGTCTCCAAAATAACATTTTTAGTGTATATATAAATATATTATATAAATTTTAAATATTAGGAACATAAAACATAAAATTAATACGTATGAGAGGACAACTCAAGATCGTGTTACAACAGTCGGTAATATTTTTAGTAATTTCACGAAAATTGCTGAATAGAATCTAGGTTGATTTTTCTGGGAATCCTGGATTTTGGTCCCACCCTCCAGGGTGTTTTTTAGGGATTTTTTTCCGGGGGGGCCTCCCGGGGGGGGGAAGAAATTTTCGGGGGGGGGAAGCTTTTTTTGCAAAAATGAGCCAAAAATGGTATTTTTCGCGTATTTTGCATAGTGAAACGCAAAAAGTTCTCAAAAATGCCAGGATTTAAGCTAAAAATAGCTATTTTTTCGAAAAAATCTCCGGCGAAGCCGGAAAATTTTCGAAAATTGGCCTAGTTTTGGCAAAAATTTGGGCCTCCAAAAAATCCCGGGGGGAAGCAAAAATCCCGGGAGGGGGCGATTTCGGGGGGGGGGGAAGCAAAAATCCCGGGAGGGGGCGATTTCGGGGGGGGGAAGGCATTTTCGGGGGGGAGGAAGGTCAATTTCGGGGGGGCCCCGCCCCCCCCCCCTGTAACAAATACCCTCCCCTCCATTTCGGCTCAAATATTTCGGCATTTGTCCTAGGACTTACTTCGTCTCGTCCACTGTTAATCCGTAGTTAAACAGAAATCAATTTAAAGAACTCAACTATTAACCTAAAGAAACTCTAATTAGTGTCTGTCTAGGCAAGTTCTGAAGGTTAAAATGATAAAAAAAACATAAAAACCTTTCGGTTTTAAGTTAATTTATCAAACCGTTTAATTGTAGCCTCAAAAACAGCCGATGTTCGGCAGTTCAATCCGAAAACTAGCATTTTTCTCATTTATTATTTTAGGAACAGGGTAAGGGTACATAACTCTTGCGGTTGGAGAAGCCTCCCGAGCTTCTGGAGCAGCTAAAAAGTCTCCAAATTAACATAAGTTCCTTACACGCGGACAAAACTCGAAGTCATAATCGAGATTAGAACCACACGCAGAAAAATAAGAAGCTAAGTCAGTGGCAAAAGAATTTTCCACAAAACTTTCGCGAGAATTTAAAAACTGAATCAATATTAGGCACAAATACACAGCATTCACAGAAATATAGGAGACAATATTAGACACGAACAGTACGTAAGCAACAATGAGATAGAACGCAAAAGACTTGTTAGGCTTGTAACAGCATGATACATTAACAAGATAAGCTACAGAATCATACAGAAAAATTCAACATTATAAATTCCTCAGACTAGGTCTAGTGTAGCGCCCTTTTACCTGTTGTATGAAAATGATTAAATTAAATATCAGGGGGCTTTTTCTAGTCGAAAAAAGTGGAGACGGGGAAGTGGGGGTGACCGTCCCACGAGTGGGGAGGGGGCAAAAGGTGGGTGCTGGTCTGAAAATTTTGAATAAAAATCCTTAAAAATTTTCTGGACACCTTACAGTGAGTAGGAGGAAGCTCAAAAAGCCATCCATCCACCCATCTCCCCAGTAGAAACAGCCCCGAAAGTTTTGCAAATCCAACAGACGATATTGCTTTTTAAATTGCAATTGGAAATATTAAATAATTAGTATGCATTTCTTTACTTTCAGAAACAGTCAAGATTTTTTCATCTGTCCTCTCGCCTTGCGGGTACACTGAGCAATAAGTGCCAC
>JASAND010018929.1:0-21499 GCA_030248195.1 Trissonchulus latispiculum
ACGCATTATTACACCAAAAACCAGACTCTAAACATTAATACAAGTCAGTGGTCGTAATACAAGTCAAGTTAGTTGTTAAATAAACTTTTCTCATTTCAGTCTCAGGTTTTTCTCATTTTTCTCTTTAATCTTTTTCTCACTTTATTTTCTTACTTTTAAAAGCTTGTTTCTGCAACCCGTCACATATAGTTTCAGTTTGTTGTTAGATGGGAATTTCATGTTTAATTTTAAAATCAAAAATATTTTGCTATAACAGCATTTGTGCAGTTTTGGGTTGGAGTGTCAATGAACTATCTGGAAAACTGAAAATACTACATCCTGGTGAGAAAGGGCAGACCAGTGAAGCGTTTTAAAATCTGTGGACATTATTTCACGACGAAATTTGCAAATCCAACAGGCAATTGATTGTACATTCACCAGGCTACTTTGTGCTTAGAAGCAAATGCGGGTCGACGTTATATTAAATGTATTCTTGAAGCTGCTAATCTGAGGAGAGTTAATGAACACGCAATGGCCAAAAGTTTGCTGAGATTGAATCTTGCTGAGCTGACCGTTCAAAGAAATGTAAACCCTACACCTTATCAAACCAAATATATTGGCAATCGGATTAACTTCGATCAAAACGAAAAGTTAGTTCGTTTTGAAGTCACCCATGTGGCGCCAATGGAAGTTTACTCGGGCTTTGTCACAGCTGCAGAAGCAGTGCCAATAAAGAACAATGTCATTATTTACGAGAAAGTATTTTGTGAATCTGTGACAAAGTTTAGAATGTGGGATCAGGTAAATAGGCGTCAAATAGAAATCATGGCATTAAGTATGGAGTGCTGACCACATACAGACTAGTATCTCCATAGTTAGCTTATCGCATTCCAGTCTTCACTTCATTCAGATTAGGAAAAGCTGTTTCGTCGGTGGGATTTAAACTAGCAAAAAGGAAGTATATACCGCGAAACCGACTGAGGCCCGTATTCATAAAACGCTGGTATCCATACCAATGGTATCCATACAACTGGTATGGATACCAGTGGTTAGAAAACCAATTGGTTACTTTACCGAATTCACAAAGCTCTGGTTTCCTAACCATGGTTTGCATACCAGTGGTATGGCGGAAAAATGAAAAGCCCTTTCATGTTTAGCAGTGGTATGCATACCACTGGTATCCTTCAAATGAATAGGATACCAGTGGTATGCTTTGTAATAGGTTGCAGTCAAATAATTAGAAAAACTAAGGGATTATGAATTAATTAAACAATTATATTTAAAAACAAGTTTAAAACTATTATGTTTGTTTTAATTTATATGCTGGAATAAATATTAGAGAATTTATGCAGTTTGATTTTTAAGCCAGTAAAGACATAATACACTGCTTTGATATGATTAGAAAACTGTGGAAATGTCCCATTTTCACCTAAATAATAATTAAAAAACTCCAATTCATTTATTACAGCCCATACTCAGGTGTAAAACATATGTCAAACTACCTCCAACGGTAGTTTGCAATTTTAACCATTGGTATGGTACCACCTGTATGGTACCAGTGGTTAAAATGTTTTATGAATTCGCTGTATGCCTGCAATACCACTGGTTAACCACTGGTACCCCTTCTTCCATACCAGTGGTATGGGTACCAACGCTTTATGAATACGGGCCTGAGTCAGGCAAGTTTATTCGCATCACTTTTTAATGATAAGTCGCTTTACTATAATTATTTTCGATAACGATCGTTGTTAATTCATTGGCTGCAAGCAGGAATCTGATTGGCTGTTTAGTTTGGCGAGCTTTCAAAACAATAATCCCTAAATTCTAAGCGCTAAAATCTAAAGCCTAACGTCTATTAGTGCTAAAAGATGCATTGTTTGCTTGATAATATTCGCAGATTTTAAACACTAAGCAATTAAGCGAAATATGTGGTCTAAAGTTTAAAGCACATTAATGTTTTGCCATTTGTGAAAGTTCCTAAGTTTTAATTAATAATTTTTTATATTCACTGATTTGGATTTAGAATTTAAGACTGCGATCGTTCCTAACTTCTAATTTTTAGTTGCTTGCATCAAGAAATTAGGATGACTCAAAAATTCCCCGGACAGTGCATGCAATATATAAACGCTGATATTTGTTTATTTAGTGGTAAGTGGTGACAAAGTGTAGTGTTCTTATATATTCGTATAGCAAAATATTTTTTATTTTAAAATTAAACATGAAATTCCCATCTAACAACAAACTGAAACTATATGTGACGGGTTGCAGAAACAAGCTTTTAAAAGTAAGAAAATAAAGTGAGAAAAAGATTAAAGAGAAAAATGAGAAAAACCTGAGACTGAAATGAGAAAAGTTTATTTAACAACTAATGGTCCGACCACTGACTTGTATTAATGTTTAGAGTCTGGTTTTTGGTGTAATAATGCGCGAAGTAACTGTAAACTAATGTCTGGCTGAAAAATGTGCAAAAACGCGTACTGGAAGATAAGAAAAGAAACCCTTTTGAGAAATAGCGGGACTGTTGAAATTAGTCCTTGCTTGTGCAAATTATAGGAAAACAAACTCTTGAATATCCCAAAGCTAAGCTGAGTAAATCGTCTGAAAGAAAGTGAATAAATTGATACGGCCAAAGACTAATTTCTAGCAAAGAATGACGCACAAGCTGAACTAGTATAAAAGGAATGAACAAATTCAGAAGAAGGAGGAACCTTCAGCCGAAAGTATTGATCTGGTGTTTGACTTTGGTTGCGGACTTTGCTATCTACTATGTACCGCTTCCCTGCAATACTTGTTTGCTGTAAAACTGCTTTTGTTAACTACTGCTTCTCGGACCTCACCTGAAGCCCAGGACAACACGCTCTGCTTGCACGCCTGCTACATATATAACAATCTCTGGCAATTGATATTACTTTTATTTTATTTTAAAGATTTTAATTTTAATTAGACTTTGAGGAGATGCTGAGATTTGCTGCAATCCAACCTAGAAAAGTAATCCAATTTGCTGCACGTGCTCGTTATGCAGTTTGAAAGAAAGGTTTTGGATGGAACAAAATCTGCTTTTACTTAATTAGCGTAACAGCAATTTCATTACTCCTACCAAAGCAAATACAAACGAAAGGCTTCTACAGAAGCTTCCTGTAAACTATGTATTCTGTTTGACAACATCGTTGTGATTTCATTGGCTGCAAGCAAGAATCTGATTGGCTGTTTAGTTGGGCGAGCTTTCAAAACAATAATCCCTAAATTCTAAGCGCTAAAATCTAAAGCCTAACGTCTATTAGTGCTAAAAGATGCATTGTTTGCTTGATAATATTCGCAGATTTTAAACACTAAGCAATTAAGCGAAATATGTGGTCTAAAGTTTAAAGCACATTAATGTTTTGCTATTTGTGAAAGTTCCTAAGTTTTAATTAATAATTTTTTATATTCACTGATTTGGATTTAGAATTTAAGACTGCGATCGTTCCTAACTTCTAATTTTTAGTTGCTTGCATCAAGAAATTAGGATGACTCAAAAATTCCCCGGACAGTGCATGCAATATATAAACGCTGATTGATATTTGTTTATTTAGTGGTAAGTGGTGACAAAGTGTAGTGTTCTTATCTCACTAAAAGCAACTATTGCTAAGTATGAATACAACATTTTCAGGATTTCATTTTGTAAACAAATACTTAACCAAAATAGTTTCTGTGCAGCGCAAACAAGCACAAGAAAATAATTCTGTCCAAATTCTGAATCTAAGAGTTCTTGTTTGTATACAAAATAAGTTTGTCGCTCAAGTAAAATAACGGTGATTACAGTGAAAACCTTTATTGATATACTTGCAAATTCCCGGGTTTTTGCGTTAAACAGATTTTAAACATAGTACGAGGCATGTTTAAAATCTAATTAAGTTTGAATGGGTAATCAAATTTTAAATAGATTTTAAATATATTTAAGTTGGTGCAGTGCTCTGGTAACTTAAGTGTATTTAACATCTGTTTAAAATCTAATTTGGCTAATCTATTTGGCTTGGTGCAATCGGGTGTATAGCTCATTTTTAGCTAAGTACAATATCTAAAATTTGACGAAGATCTTTTTTCAAATTTCGGTTTCAACTGTTGTAGTAATCGTTTCCGTAAAATTAGTCAATATATGACATTTTCGCAATTTTTCGAAATTATCAAATATGCACATCAATTGATAGCTTTTTTTAATTCTAAACAACTTTTTTGGTGCAAGTTCACTTTGTAGCGGTTTCAAGTTATCAATCGAAAACCTTATCTTTCTGATTTTTCAATTTTTGTGTTTTGGGGCCCCTACTTGATTAAAGCATTATCGCTGGTACGGTACGATAACCTTCGTCCACAATGGAGCTGCACCATGATCACGAATGATAGCACGCCACTGAAACCTGTTTTGAGCGGCTACTTGAGCTTCGTCCAAGTTTTCGCAGATCTTTTGCTAGGTCGTCTGCCCACTTTTACGGGGTGCTTTACGTCCGACTCGCCAGTCAGCCGGCAGGTTGAGCGTCGCACAGTTGTTTGGGTAGACGTGAATTGGGCATTTGCCTATAGAATATTCCGAACGATTTTGATTTGAGTAGGTTTATCGTTGCCAGAAGCGAAAAATTAAAATTCCGATTTTGGGCCATTTTCAATAGGAATTGGAAGTTTTGAATGACTAACTTTTTGTTCCTGAACGAAATCGCCTCAAATTTCAATCGTTCGTGTAGGACCCTAAGGAGTATCAATAGACACAATTTGAGCGAAATCGAGAGGGTCGTATTTTTGAGTTGCCCCCCTTAAATGGTGCCGCTTTTATATGTCCAGAAAGATTGGTTGGTACATGAATTGGTTTTGGTGAAAGATTGGTGCACGTGTTTTCAGAAAACTTTCCCCCTTCTCCGACAGCCCTACACACCAAATTTCAGCTTTTTGGTTGAAAATTGCGAGTTATTCCATTTTTCGAATTTTCAAAATCCTTTGATCTTTGCCGAATTTTCGACTTTGACTGGTCGCAACTCGCTCAACGGAAAAATTTCTGAATTAGATTTTCAGAACCGCCTAGGCGTAAGCTTTCAGCTGATATATGTGGTATTTCAAAATCTGAAAGTAGATGTTTTTGAAAATTACCACTTTTGACCCAAAACTTCGGCAAAGCTTATTCAGCAAAAGTGAATAAAAATTGAAAGAAATAAAAAATAAAAAGTGAGTAAAACAGAACATAATCATGAAGTTCGACCTGAGCTAAATCCAAGGATATAAAGTTTCTATGTCTACGGCTTATATTGTGTCAGCAAATTTATAAGCAATTTCCCTTATTTCAGCTCGTTTTTGGCTCCCGTCGATGTTGCCGCCTTGATTTGCCTATTGCCTACATCGTTACTGGTGCAATAGAGATCGTAGAAATAAACTTTATATCGTTGGATTCTACTCAGATTCAACTTTGTGATAATGTTATCTTTTGCTAGATTCGCTTAGCCGAAATTTTGTGACAAAAAATGGTAATTTTGGATTTGGAATAAATCTACTTTCAAATTTAGAAATGCTGCATATCAGGTGAAAGCGGAAGCCTAGACGGTCCTGAAAATCCAATCGAAAAATTTTTCCTTTGAGCGAGTCTCGAGTAATAATCAGTCAGTCGAAAAAGCGGCAAAGATCAAAGGATTTTGAAAGTAAAAAAATCAAATAACTCACGCAATTCTCAACCAGAAAACCTGAAATTTGGTGTGTAGGACTGTCTGACTAGGGAAAGATTTTGCTGACAAAACTCGTGGTAGTAGCATGTACCAATCTTTCTGGACATATAAAAGCGGCACCGTTTAAAATGGGAAGGCAAAAGTTGTTTACGAAAAAATATCTGATCATTCCGGGTCAGAAAGAAAATATATACTTCATGGTAGCAATTGTAGAATATAGAATATACCAGTGAGCTAAGCATAAGCCTAAGTAGGCAGAAATTAGTCTGTGAGAGCACAAGTAATACTTAATGAATGATCAATCTAAAATTATTGATGCCTAATTTCGTGGCTTGTTATGACTCATGAGATTGAAATAATTCAAGATGCCCGAACAGTTCAGTTGAAGTGTGGGTTGTGTTGAGAATAGGTCGTCTAGTACGGAGTTAGTCACCTCTGCATTTTTGCGTTTGTCCCATTTTGTTTGAGTATTGTTGTAGTCTGATCGGATTTGTATTGAAATAATGTTTGGTTTCTTTTTATGTCTGAATAAATAGCTTAGTTGGCACAGGAGTTTTTACATTTACGAGCGAGCGCTATTTTAGCCTAATTTAAATCAAATACACCCTGGAACTTTATTGAAGTCGGGGTGTGTTTCACAAAGATTTCTTCTTAACTAAAGTTAGAAGCTCGTAAATTCCAACATATGAGCAGCTTCCAAAGAATCTCCAAGCTGCTTGTAAAGTGTATTACTAAGCATCTTGGAAGTTTCTCTTAAATTCTTTCTTGGAAAAGCCTTGTAGTCTATGTTTTGCTTTTTGGCTTGTTATTTGCGTTTGTTTTCTAGTTGTCTTCTTGCGATCCTCAGGCAAAACGTCCTCGTAGTTCGAATTATAGGCTCATGAGAAAGAAGCTTTAGTCAACGGAGCGTTTGAAGCGTTTATAATGTTTATATTTTCTGCATTTTCGGATAAATCGAAAACGAATGAAACTTAACTTTAATAACAGAATGATCACGCTATGAAAGTTTAATTTTCTTAGTTTTCAGTAAAAAGTCTCAATCTTAACGTAGGTGTTTAAGTTTTCAGACTGAAGCAACTTTAAAAATCAACAAAAGTATGAACTAATAGTTTTTCAATTATTATTTTTAAACATATAAAAGCTTAATTTTAGTTAAGTTAGTTGGTTTTAAGTTAGTTACTTAGTTTAAAAATGCAGTAAGCACAAAGTGATTGCAATTTAAGCAGAATGCGGCGTCAAATAACACTATTTGTAACATTTCCAAGTGCTCCATAGCACTTGGAAGTTACAAGCCGGTTTTACGAGCTCGTAACATAAATTAATTTTTGTGAAACACTTGTAAGTTTCAGAGCTCGTAAACAAAAATTTTTTCAAGCTCGGAAGCTTACAAGCCCTTTGTGAAACGCATCCCTGGACATCACACACCTCCGACAAAGACTTGCAATCAAACGGTCTGTCATCGTGAAACTAGCACCAGGGTCCATGCCCGACACTATCTTGAAGTACTTTACAGATATAAAGAAAACAATTGAGCTTTCTACTTTTTTGGTCAGACTTTTGGTTTAAATTGTTATTCTATAATAAATTTTATTATAAATTTTTGTGGTATTTTTGTGTAAAACATCTACCTAGTGGCAACCCTCTACCATGCACACTAAATGCTCCATAATCGCTGGAAAAAATTCGTGTTTATGTGAAAACTACATTTTTATGATAACAGCCTATGGGATAACAGTTGGAAGATGACAATGCCTCAGATTCTTTATGTTATTGCGTTATTATTACGTGTATAGATTGCGGCCGAATTTTGCTGTATAGATATTATAGTTTAAGGTGGTGATTCCTTTTGGCAAGAGTACATAATACATAAGAGTATGACAGCAGGCATACTCTATGTATTATCAGCTTGACACATCCTCTGCACGCTAACGGCTGACCCCCCCCCCCCGCAAATTGGACCCTTCACTTCAAAAGAATTCGCGCGCTATTCTTATGCGCTAAAGCTCGAAGCAGACACAAAATTCGCGCACGTACTGCTTGTGTTTTCGAGCTTTAACACACAAGCATAGAGCGAGTGAGCGTGCCCCCGTTTCGACTGGGTACCAATTTGCGGGGGGGGGGGGGTCACTGGGGTCCAATTTGCGGGAGGGGTCAGCCGTTAGCGTGCAGAGGATGTGTCAAGCTGATAATACATAGAGTATGCCTGCTGTCATACTCTTATGTATTATGTACTCTTGCTTTTGGGCACATATTGTTGATTGACGGTTCAAATCAAGATGAAATTTGATGAAACTTTCCAAAATAAGTTCTTTTAGCATTCTAACACCTTCCGCGCAATCTCGCTTCAAAAATTTGACGTCTCCGTTCATGGTGGTTTTTGTCAATTTTTGACAGTTAGGCAGTTGCTGTACAGTTATGATTATATTCATTCGAAAGATCTGGTTGAGTTCTACATTTTTGCTCTTTGAAGTATCTTTCTAGCTTTTCGCTATCGTGAGATATACTCGATTTTCCTATTTTGGCGTTGAAAACTTGTCATTCTTGCAGAAATCAAATAATGCGTCATTTCTTGAGCTACGTAAGCCCTAAAATTAAACTACGAGTGTCAATTTGAAGGTCTCGTAGAGACTAATTATCCGTGACATTATAATCTTCTAACTGCTACCCCATACGCTGCTATCAAAGAAAATGTAGTTTTTGCAAAAACATGACCAAATTTTTTCCAGCGATTGTGGAGCATTTACTATGCAAGCTAGATGGTTGCCACTTACTGGACGTCTTTTACACAAAAATTCCCAGGGACCCTTTTTTAGTTGTCCCAATTGCTGCTTTCTAGCTAAAGTGGTCGCTTGTCAAAGTTTGGAAAAGTAGGCAAAATCCAGGTCGCGCAAACATTTTAGCTAATTTCTTTATAACGAAGAGAGGTTTCACAATAACTAATAAAGGGTCCCCAGCTATTTGATAGTGGAATCGAATGATGTGGCCGACGCCTCACGAAAAAAATTACTGTACTCTGCAAAAAATCTGAAAAATTAAATTACTTCGAAAATGCAGTAAAATAATTTCCAAAAACTAAAGTTAGTTTCGTTGTATTCATTAGAAAGAGCAAATGTTAAGCTACATTTTGATATAAAAATGGCTTCTTAACTCCAAGGAATGGTTGAGTAATAATGGTTCAAAGTTGATGTCTCCAAAAGGAATCACCACCTTAAGGTGGTGAATCCTTTTGGAGACACCAACTTTAAACCATGATTACCCATTCATTACTTGGAGTTTATTTCTTTGTATCAAAATGGAGCACAGCATTTTCTCCTTTTAATGAACACAATTAAACCAATTTTGGATTACGAAATGCTTGTTAATGGATTTTTGAAGAAGTGCAAGTAGTCAAATTTTTTACAGACTGAAATAAATTTTTTCGAGAGCCACGGATTAAATCATTCGATACCTCCATCAAATACATGTGGTCCCTTTTTTAGTTGTTATAAAACCGCTCTTCGTAATGGAGAAATTATCTAAAACCTAGATCTTGCTTGGCTTTTGCTAGAACTTTTCACAACATTGGCAAGCCACCACTTTAGCTAGTGGGAAGTCAGCCAGCACTGCCAGGGAAGATGGAAGATATAAATTATATTCGAGATTCTAAGCCTACGTGAATTTAGGGGGTGGGGGTCGCTTTGGGTCAAAATCTATATCAAAATCGATTTCGCTCGTTTTCGCACACAATATAGGTACATATGTTCTCAAAATGAAGACAAAATATGAGTGATCGAAACCAAGATATTCAGGTACAATGTAGGAAAACTTGAAAATTGCTGTGATTTGACTTCCAAGGTCATGTGGAGACAGGGTGGCAGCGAAATTGAGGTCGACTAATATGGCAAATTAATACTGTTGGTTGGCTAATATTTCACTGCTATGACGACTCCGGCACAGCCACTCAGTCATGCTCAATTTCTATCGAGAACTAAACGGTGTCTTCAAATTTTAACTTGCTGTAACTTTCAGATACTACATTTCAGACACGTAGTTCTATTAGAAATGTTGTTCAGCTCATCAGTAGCTATCGAATGATATCCAATTTGTCTTTATTTTGGAAATTTCAAAAATTAACTTTTGTGACCTATAAGAGATCAAAGGAGCCGACACTAAAGAAAAGTTCTACCTTGAAGCATTTGCCTTTACCATAATCTCCGACAGGCATTAAGAGTTTTATGTGCCAATTTATTTGCATATTTATTTTAGGGTTATGTGCATTCTCTCATGTACAACAAAGTTGTAGCGCTGTATCTTTCATACAGCAATAAATTTTTCTGCCACAAACATTTCAATCCTAACTTTTTCATTTTCCTATGTTTAACACATGTCAAGGTCACCTTTGAAGTGCAACAATAGCAGCAATATTACGCAAAACGCTTCTGTCCTGTTTTGAGGATCCATTGGGACTACAAAATATGTGAAAATGAGCAAAATCGGAGATGGTCGTAAAATCGGCCAAAAAGCTACGCCCTCCCACTTACAATACATTTGAGCAAATACTCAATGTTCCTTCGTTATCTTGACTAAATTTTTAAGCTACTTAGCTAACATTCACTCTTCACTATATTGGGCTAAATTATTCGTCAGTTGCGGTTGGTGTGCATCTCGTGTGTAGCTGTGTGCAGTAAGTCTGGGGAAAGTTGGTGAAACTTAGTGTGGACTTGTTCAATTCTCGGATTCTGCCGGTCGTCTGGTGCTTGCTAACAGCTTTATGTAATTTCTGTGGTCGAAGGAAGCACATATTTTGCTAATTTGTCATAGAGCGTGCATTGAAATTTCAATAAACCGTTGTAATAGTTTCTCGGTTTCGCAATTGGTCAGGGTCTCATAGTTCTTCGGCATCGCACACCACCGGTAATCACTTGCTTTCTTAGGATCTTAAACTTAGCGTTCGAGTAGACAACAACATTTACTTAATCTCATAGAGTCAAACTTCACATGTGGAAGATGTCGGAGATGTGTGACGATCTTGACCCAAAATTTCAAGATTATTTGGATTATAGAGTTAAATTTATTCACAGTTTCTTCGCATTTTTGCAAAATCTTGATTGTCCAGACGAATATAACGATTTCGTTTTACGCCAGCGTTGTTGTGACCAAGCACCAGTTATGGACCGGGGGGACCCTCGTGAATTGTGCTATTATCGTGACCCTCCCCTCCAAGATGGGGTTCCACCTGGAACTCGGGGCGGAGCTCCGTATCGCAACTCGGGTATTCCTTATATCTCTCCTACTATCCCTCTTCAAGCTTGGGGGTAATCAAAATATTCCATGTTGTCAGTCTCAGGTCCCGATCAGTCAGCAGGGTCCACCCCCAAAACCTCTGGTTCACCGATGGATTCAAATTTCACGTCCATCTTATTCTCAGATGTTTGGAGACTGAGACTTGGAGAAATCTGACTTTTGGACCTCCAATTACGTCCCCAGAACAAATGATGCAGAATGGGGGAACCTCCAAAATTCTTCCCGACCTCCCTCAACCCCCCACCCCAGATGTTCTTTATCCTCCCTCCCTCCTCCCAGCACTCACTCCAGACGTACAAGGAAGGAATTTTGCTTCAACTTCCAGTCAGGAGCAAGTTTGTTTGTCAAGTGAATTCGACTCCTGATTTTTGTGGAGGCAGCAGCTGTCGTCCGCCACCCAGAAATCGGGATCTCCCAGAAGTGGAAAAATTGCTGAATATATTAAAGAACTCGTGGATCGGTTGGACGACTACTTTGCTGCAGACCGACGGGCTTTGCTTGGTCAATCAGCTATGGCAAGGGCACGGGCCGGGTCTTCATCTGCGGTGGCCGGCCACTCAGTCCGGAGAGTCGAATGGGCGCGAAGCCCCTGCTTCACCTAATTCCCAGTGTTCGTATGGTACGGAAGCGACAGTAGTTTCGACTTAGCCGTGTTCTGAGTTCTGCGCCCCTAACGTCGCAGGCTCCTCCTGTTTCTCAGGGTCCTCCTCTGCTCAGCAGAATAACCCCCAACAGCAAAATTCCGTCCCCAACAGAATGGTTCCAGTCAATATAATTATGGACCTAGATCACATGCAGTGACTGACCCACAGCCTCAGCAACAGCAGCATGCTTCGTCACAGCAGGCGGGAGACCATGCAGGCTACTGGTAATGGGTATTGTGATCCTAATTATTATTACGATCCCAAATTCCTACGATCCGAACTATTAGTCAGATCCAAATCATCAGTCTTTGTATTTAGACACGGAACAACAGCAGTACTACAGGCCATCTCAACCACAGTTAGCCCCTATGTATGAGGACCCCCTCCCGGGTAATCTTCAAAATTATGGATATTGTTGTGCTTAATGTTTACTCACCCTTAAAGTTTAAAATTTAAATTTAGAAATTTAAATCTTTAAAGGCACTCACTTTCGCTTCGAATGTTGGTCCTAAGGTTGTTGAATCACTGGATGAATTTTTACGTATGATGTCTGCTCAGTTTCCTAAGCCTCAGCAGTCTGTTTATGAAAACTTTCATCATTGTGCCCAAGGGGTCCTGCAGCCTGGGGAAACCGTCCGCCAGCATGTGTAGGAAACGCTGTTATGGATCATATGATGAAATGCGTGAAGTCTGAAAAGTTTTTGTTTTTGTCACCAAATTGTGGGTATTTAAATAAAAACCCTGTGAACTAATAATGGGGTTAATTATGTAGTATGCCATTTCAATTAATTTCTTTTAGTTATCGTCAACCAAACTACTTGAAATTACCAAAAATATAAGCACGAAACTTATGAAGAAACATATAGGAGTGCTCTTAACGTACAAATCTTCAGAGAAAATTGCGTTAAGAGCGCTCTTATCGCTAAAATTTAGGAGTAATCTTAATTTTTGTCTTAGGAGCAACTTTAAGAGCAAACTTTAGGAGGGCTTTGTGAAAGGGATCTAATTTTGGGAAAGGTGAGCCTAAATTGGACGAAATTTTACGTATTTTGGACAAATTGGAATCTAGAATTTGTAAACCTGGATTGGTCGATCAAATGGCCTATGCGGCACCGGTTTTTCACTTCGGCGCCCAAAATGCATCAAGAGATGGGGCTGCACTTCTCGATTCGACTCCTGGGCCCTGTTACATAACACTTTTAAAAGACTAACAATCCAACAGTCTAACAGTTCAACAGCCTTTTCCGTTGCATAAGACCTAACGGTGTTAAGGGACTGTTAGACTGTTTTTAACAGTGTTATAACAGTCCTTTTAACAGTGTTTTAACAGTGTTCGTTGCATAAGACCCAACACTAAAACATAAAAAACATAAAAACAGTCTAAAACTTTTGAGACTGTTAACACCAATATTAAGCTGGTAATTTGAAGATATGTTGAACATTAAATGGTTATTTATAGCAATTTAAAGCTATATAGTTAAGGAATACGTAGGAATTCAATGTTTCATTCGGGGGCGTGCCTTACAAGGACTATAGTTTTGCACGCCATGTGTACCACTTTTCTCTCGAAAACCACGTTAGATTTTGGTAAATCTCTTATTTTTCTGTTACTAACAAATTTCACTGTCTACTTTGAAACCCAACGGTCCGCCATAGATTCTTGCGTCACTATGTCTATATGACTGTCTACTAACCCTGTCGCGGCAGTGCGCATTGCCGCGGCAGATGCATTACACTGTTGTATGTGGACGCGGCGCTATAGGTTGGGAGGCCGCGGGGCAATTCACGTGTTGTAATAAATTCTACGATACTAACCCCACGTGAATTTCTCGGGATTTAATAAAAAAGGAATAAAAACATGAATTAATCTGATTTTTTTGATGAACATGAATTTTGTTTTAGTCTAATATGTGATCAAATGTGTCGCAATACCCACTTTAATTTATCGGTATACTTATGATATTGCAGGCCCGCCTTTACGTTAGTGAAAAAGCCGATTAGCAACATTATCACAAAGACTACGAATTTGCTTCAAAAGCATTACAAAAGATACAAAATTATTGCGTAACAATCAGTTTCTTTCAATTGGTAATCATATAGATATGATAAAGATTTCTGTTTAACCTTCAAACAGGAGCAAATATGAGGTGAGAGATTCCATTACACATAAACCGTTAAATACGCTGATAGGATTCCTATTATTTGAAGTGTTCACTGTTACTCTTGCTGTTAAGTAGACTGATATAATTCCTATTGCTTGCAGTGTGAACTGTTATTTTGACTGATAAAACACTGTTAAAATTAACGACTTTCTAACAGTAGTTTAATGCAACGCAAAAGTTCAACACTGTTAATATCAGTCCACCAGTTTGACAGTCTAAAGGTGCATTCATAGTTCCTGTCGCAAGCAGACGCGCGTCGACGCGCGTGTGGATGCGTCTGCATGCGTTCGTAAGCATGAATTCGTCACAACTGATTTTAAACGGTTAAAATGGCATGCTACAATCAGAGGCGTCGACGCGCGTCTCTATGCGTTTGCAACTATGAACGCACCTTAACAGTGTTAGACTGTTAGCTTTTATGCAACAGGGCCCTGGGGCCCGTTGGATAAAAATGATAAGTTATAAGTTCATAAGTTAATAAGTTAATATGTCATATACAATAAGTACAATATACAATCATATACAATATAATACAATACAATACAATAAGTTGTAATAAGCGCTTATTCATGAATTATAATAAGTGAAAAGTCATAAGTTCAGCAGAAATTGCTTGGAACTTGGAACAACATGTTCCTATATTATGAGGAACATCACCGTTACCGTTAGTCAAGGAACAATCAAATTAACCCTTTCAGTGCCAGCCATCATATGACGGGCTCTGGCACTGTTCAGTAAAGCCAGCCCGTCATATCACGGGTCGTACCCAGTGTTGCTTATAATGTTTTAAAATCGTGTTGGCACTACGTATCGAAACACTGCTACTACATGGCATTATGCAAACGTTTTTGTTTCTTTTAGGATAGTGAGCCGTCATATGACGGGCTCCGGCCATCCGGAAGAGGACTGCGTTCACATCACTATTTTAATCCCGCCATATCCTTTTAATTGCTTAAGTGACTTTAGCATTGTCTTGAAGTAGTTTTCTTAGTATTATGTACTTTTTATGTTTTAGAAGTATTATTATTGCTTACTATGTCATCCTCCGAATAGGAAGTTTACGGATTTGTGCAACCTGAGATGGACTCGTCAGCTCCGGAAGACAGTTCGAGTGACGATCTGGAATCTGACATTGACGACTCTGAAGATGACTACTGTCCTTCTGGTGGCTCGAGTTCTGCAGGAGGCGAGACAGACGATTCTGATGACGAACCTTTGGCCAGTTTACTGCCACGGCCGGCTCGGCAACCAGCTGCCCCAAACAGGACACCGAGGGTTTGGACTGACAATAACCGTGATCCTCCAGACTTTCAATTTACAGGTCCTGAAGGCTTTCAGGTGGACATACCGGCGAATTCAACATAATTCAACAAATAGAAAAAATAAATATATTCAATTGCTTAATCGTGAACTCATGTAATGACGGAACAAAATATTTTTCAATGTTTTAATTTTAGACACATTCATCATGTATAACTGCAGAATGTAGAGTTTCTGCTGCTTTTGCGTTTTCGTGCGATTCCGTTCACATCAAACTTAATGGATTCTGCATCGTCTGAGGAAACAAATTGGGTGCAGGGGAAGAACATCAGGAGGAGGCCTTCAGATTGTGTGGGCAAATTTCAGATTTGATGGACCATTCAGCTGTCGCAGAACCGGGAGATGTCCCAGAAATTGACCTTGAATCAGTTTTAAACGGCGGGTGAAATTAGCAATTTTGATTGACGTCAATGTTAAAAAATTTGTCGCGATTGTTGATACTGGGACGTCTATTTCTATCATTAGTACGGGGGGCCTTGAACGCTCCTCAGGGCGGACGCTGAAATTGTCGTAAGCCGGATCCTATTAAGGCACGAACTCCACTCCAGGTAACGCTTTTTTGAAACTCACTGGAAAAGTTTTCGTCCCTTTTCGGGTGGCAATTCCATGTGGCCCCCGATTTTTACAGGGATATTTTGTTGGGCATTGTTATTCTATAATAAATTTTATTATAAATTTTTGTGGTATTTTTGTGTAAAACATCTACCTAGTGGCAACCCTCTACCATGCACACTAAATGCTCCATAATCGCTGGAAAAAATTCGTGTTTATGTGAAAACTACATTTTTATGATAACAGCCTATGGGATAACAGTTGGAAGATGACAATGCCTCAGATTCTTTATGTTATTGCGTTATTATTACGTGTATAGATTGCGGCCGAATTTTGCTGTATAGATATTATAGTTTAAGGTGGTGATTCCTTTTGGCAAGAGTACATAATACATAAGAGTATGACAGCAGGCATACTCTATGTATTATCAGCTTGACACATCCTCTGCACGCTAACGGCTGACCCCCCCCCCGCAAATTGGACCCTTCACTTCAAAAGAATTCGCGCGCTATTCTTATGCGCTAAAGCTCGAAGCAGACACAAAATTCGCGCACGTACTGCTTGTGTTTTCGAGCTTTAACACACAAGCATAGAGCGAGTGAGCGTACCCCCGTTTCGACTGGGTACCAATTTGCGGGGGGGGGGTCACTGGGGTCCAATTTGCGGGAGGGGTCAGCCGTTAGCGTGCAGAGGATGTGTCAAGCTGATAATACATAGAGTATGCCTGCTGTCATACTCTTATGTATTATGTACTCTTGCTTTTGGGCACATATTGTTGATTGACGGTTCAAATCAAGATGAAATTTGATGAAACTTTCCAAAATAAGTTCTTTTAGCATTCTAACACCTTCCGCGCAATCTCGCTTCAAAAATTTGACGTCTCCGTTCATGGTGGTTTTTGTCAATTTTTGACAGTTAGGCAGTTGCTGTACAGTTATGATTATATTCATTCGAAAGATCTGGTTGAGTTCTACATTTTTGCTCTTTGAAGTATCTTTCTAGCTTTTCGCTATCGTGAGATATACTCGATTTTCCTATTTTGGCGTTGAAAACTTGTCATTCTTGCAGAAATCAAATAATGCGTCATTTCTTGAGCTACGTAAGCCCTAAAATTAAACTACGAGTGTCAATTTGAAGGTCTCGTAGAGACTAATTATCCGTGACATTATAATCTTCTAACTGCTACCCCATACGCTGCTATCAAAGAAAATGTAGTTTTTGCAAAAACATGACCAAATTTTTTCCAGCGATTGTGGAGCATTTACTATGCAAGCTAGATGGTTGCCACTTACTGGACGTCTTTTACACAAAAATTCCCAGGGACCCTTTTTTAGTTGTCCCAATTGCTGCTTTCTAGCTAAAGTGGTCGCTTGTCAAAGTTTGGAAAAGTAGGCAAAATCCAGGTCGCGCAAACATTTTAGCTAATTTCTTTATAACGAAGAGAGGTTTCACAATAACTAATAAAGGGTCCCCAGCTATTTGATAGTGGAATCGAATGATGTGGCCGACGCCTCACGAAAAAAATTACTGTACTCTGCAAAAAATCTGAAAAATTAAATTACTTCGAAAATGCAGTAAAATAATTTCCAAAAACTAAAGTTAGTTTCGTTGTATTCATTAGAAAGAGCAAATGTTAAGCTACATTTTGATATAAAAATGGCTTCTTAACTCCAAGGAATGGTTGAGTAATAATGGTTCAAAGTTGATGTCTCCAAAAGGAATCACCACCTTAAGGTGGTGAATCCTTTTGGAGACACCAACTTTAAACCATGATTACCCATTCATTACTTGGAGTTTATTTCTTTGTATCAAAATGGAGCACAGCATTTTCTCCTTTTAATGAACACAATTAAACCAATTTTGGATTACGAAATGCTTGTTAATGGATTTTTGAAGAAGTGCAAGTAGTCAAATTTTTTACAGACTGAAATAAATTTTTTCGAGAGCCACGGATTAAATCATTCGATACCTCCATCAAATACATGTGGTCCCTTTTTTAGTTGTTATAAAACCGCTCTTCGTAATGGAGAAATTATCTAAAACCTAGATCTTGCTTGGCTTTTGCTAGAACTTTTCACAACATTGGCAAGCCACCACTTTAGCTAGTGGGAAGTCAGCCAGCACTGCCAGGGAAGATGGAAGATATAAATTATATTCGAGATTCTAAGCCTACGTGAATTTAGGGGGTGGGGGTCGCTTTGGGTCAAAATCTATATCAAAATCGATTTCGCTCGTTTTCGCACACAATATAGGTACATATGTTCTCAAAATGAAGACAAAATATGAGTGATCGAAACCAAGATATTCAGGTACAATGTAGGAAAACTTGAAAATTGCTGTGATTTGACTTCCAAGGTCATGTGGAGACAGGGTGGCAGCGAAATTGAGGTCGACTAATATGGCAAATTAATACTGTTGGTTGGCTAATATTTCACTGCTATGACGACTCCGGCACAACCACTCAGTCATGCTCAATTTCTATCGAGAACTAAACGGTGTCTTCAAATTTTAACTTGCTGTAACTTTCAGATACTACATTTCAGACACGTAGTTCTATTAGAAATGTTGTTCAGCTCATCAGTAGCTATCGAATGATATCCAATTTGTCTTTATTTTGGAAATTTCAAAAATTAACTTTTGTGACCTATAAGAGATCAAAGGAGCCGACACTAAAGAAAAGTTCTACCTTGAAGCATTTGCCTTTACCATAATCTCCGACAGGCATTAAGAGTTTTATGTGCCAATTTATTTGCATATTTATTTTAGGGTTATGTGCATTCTCTCATGTACAACAAAGTTGTAGCGCTGTATCTTTCATACAGCAATAAATTTTTCTGCCACAAACATTTCAATCCTATCTTTTTCATTTTCCTATGTTTAACACATGTCAAGGTCACCTTTGAAGTGCAACAATAGCAGCAATATTACGCAAAACGCTTCTGTCCTGTTTTGAGGATCCATTGGGACTACAAAATATGTGAAAATGAGCAAAATCGGAGATGGTCGTAAAATCGGCCAAAAAGCTACGCCCTCCCACTTACAATACATTTGAGCAAATACTCAATGTTCCTTCGTTATCTTGACTAAATTTTTAAGCTACTTAGCTAACATTCACTCTTCACTATATTGGGCTAAATTATTCGTCAGTTGCGGTTGGTGTGCATCTCGTGTGTAGCTGTGTGCAGTAAGTCTGGGGAAAGTTGGTGAAACTTAGTGTGGACTTGTTCAATTCTCGGATTCTGCCGGTCGTCTGGTGCTTGCTAACAGCTTTATGTAATTTCTGTGGTCGAAGGAAGCACATATTTTGCTAATTTGTCATAGAGCGTGCATTGAAATTTCAATAAACCGTTGTAATAGTTTCTCGGTTTCGCAATTGGTCAGGGTCTCATAGTTCTTCGGCATCGCACACCACCGGTAATCACTTGCTTTCTTAGGATCTTAAACTTAGCGTTCGAGTAGACAACAACATTTACTTAATCTCATAGAGTCAAACTTCACATGTGGAAGATGTCGGAGATGTGTGACGATCTTGACCCAAAATTTCAAGATTATTTGGATTATAGAGTTAAATTTATTCACAGTTTCTTCGCATTTTTGCAAAATCTTGATTGTCCAGACGAATATAACGATTTCGTTTTACGCCAGCGTTGTTGTGACCAAGCACCAGTTATGGACCGGGGGGACCCTCGTGAATTGTGCTATTATCGTGACCCTCCCCTCCAAGATGGGGTTCCACCTGGAACTCGGGGCGGAGCTCCGTATCGCAACTCGGGTATTCCTTATATCTCTCCTACTATCCCTCTTCAAGCTTGGGGGTAATCCAAATATTCCATGTTGTCAGTCTCAGGTCCCGATCAGTCAGCAGGGTCCACCCCCAAAACCTCTGGTTCACCGATGGATTCAAATTTCACGTCCATCTTATTCTCAGATGTTTGGAGACTGAGACTTGGAGAAATCTGACTTTTGGACCTCCAATTACGTCCCCAGAACAAATGATGCAGAATGGGGGAACCTCCAAAATTCTTCCCGACCTCCCTCAACCCCCCACCCCAGATGTTCTTTATCCTCCCTCCCTCCTCCCAGCACTCACTCCAGACGTACAAGGAAGGAATTTTGCTTCAACTTCCAGTCAGGAGCAAGTTTGTTTGTCAAGTGAATTCGACTCCTGATTTTTGTGGAGGCAGCAGCTGTCGTCCGCCACCCAGAAATCGGGATCTCCCAGAAGTGGAAAAATTGCTGAATATATTAAAGAACTCGTGGATCGGTTGGACGACTACTTTGCTGCAGACCGACGGGCTTTGCTTGGTCAATCAGCTATGGCAAGGGCACGGGCCGGGTCTTCATCTGCGGTGGCCGGCCACTCAGTCCGGAGAGTCGAATGGGCGCGAAGCCCCTAGCTTCACCTAATTCCCAGTGTTCGTATGGTACGGAAGCGGCAGTAGTTTCGGCTTAGCCGTGTTCTGAGTTCTACGCCCCTAACGTCGCAGGCTCCTCCTGTTTCTCAGGGTCCTCCTGCTCAGCAGAATAACCCCCAACAGCAAATTCCGTCCCCAACAGAATGGTTCCAGTCAATATAACTATGGACCTAGATCATGATGCAGTGACTGACCCACAGCCTCAGCAACAGCAGCATGCTTCGTCACAGCAGGCAGGAGACCATGCAGGCTCTGGTAATGGGTATTGTGATCCTAATTATTATCACAAGGATCCCAAACTACGATCCGAACTATTAGTCAGATCCAAATCATCAGTCTTTGTATTTAGACACGGAACAACAGCAGTACTACAGGCCATCTCAACCACAGTTGGCCCCTTACGTATGAGACTCCCCTCCCGGGTAATCTTCAAAATTATGGATATTGTTGTGCTTAATGTTTACTCACCCTTTAAAGTTTAAAATTTAAATTTAGAAATTTGAATCTTTAAAGGCACCTCCTTTCGCTTCGAATGTTGGTCCTAAGGTTGTTGAATCACTGGATGAGGAATTTTGCGTATGATTGTCTGCTCAGTTTCCTAAGCCTCAGCAGTCTGTTTATGAAAACTTTCGCATCATTGTGCCCAAGGGTCCTGCAGCCTGGGGAAACCTTTGTCCGACAGCATGTGTAGGAAATGCTGTTATGGATCATATGATGAAATGCGTGAAGTCTGAAAAGTTTTGTTTTTGTCACCAAATTGTGGGGTATTTAAAATAAAACCCTGTGAACTAATAATGGGTGTTAATTATGTAGTATGCCATTTCAATTATTAGTTATCGTCAACCAAACTACTTGAAATTACCAAAAATATAAGCACGAAACTTATGAAGAAACATATAGGAGTGCTCTTAACGTACAAATCTTCAGAGAAAATTGCGTTAGAGCATTCTTGTCCAAATTTAGGAGTAATGCTAATTTTTGTCTTAGGAGCAACTTTTAAGACCAAACTTTAGGTGAGCTTTGTGAAAGGGATCTGTATTTTGGGAAAGTTGAACCTAAATTCGACGAAATTTTACGTATTTTGGACAAATTGGAATCAGAATTTGTAAACCTGGATTGGTCGATCAAATGGCTATGCGGCACAGGTTTTTCACTTCGGCGCCCAAAATGCATCAAGAGATGGGGCTGTACTTCTCGATTCGACTCCTGGGCCTGTTACATAACACTTTTAAAAGACTAACAATCCAACAGTCTAACAGTTCAACAGCCTTTTCCGTTACAGTGAAGACCTAATGGGTGTTAAGGGACTGTTAGACTGTTTTTTCAAGGAGTGTTATAACAGTCCTTTAACAGTGTTTTAACAGTGTTCGTTGCATAAGACCCAACACTAAAACACAAAAAACATAAAAACAGTCTAAAAACTTTTGAGACTGTTAACACCAATATTAAGCTGGTAATTTGAA
>JASAND010018930.1:0-55178 GCA_030248195.1 Trissonchulus latispiculum
GTAATGAAGTGGCTTGGATTTGGCTCCAATTTCTTTTCGGCAGGATTCAGGTCCTCCTTGGTCTGACAAGACGCAGGCTTAGGGTAACAACCACTTCAAGACACGGAAGGTCAGCGCGTTTATCGGTAATGATAAACTTAGGCACCGGATTCTCAGAAGGTGGTGTGTCCAAAACTGAGAATTCCCTGCAGCCAACCTGGGTGGGGTCTTGATCGTGAGTTCGTTTAGGTAGGGGTTAGGCTCCGTTGATGTCGTCAGCAAGCGGGGTCGACACTTGCTTTCCAGAGGGCAACTTGGTTCAGTAACAATGAACTCTAGTGTATAGACCTTGATTGACAAATCAAGATCCGGAATCACGCTGTCTTTGTAGGGTCCAAGGGGTCTGACTACAATCACTTACTTGTTCAGGGGTCCGATATGGCTCCAAGATATTGATCAGGATAGGTGCCTTAGTTAATGCGACTGATTTTAAGGCACGGCAATTTATTGATACAAACAGCAAGAGTTATTATAATACGAACAATTGTGGATACACGCGTACAACTAATAATACTACCGCAAACAGTACAATTGGAAACTTACAATACAGCTATACAGTTAACAGCAAACAGTACAATGGTTTGCCAGAGTTGCCAGTACTCAGTTTACCCAAATTAATTAATAATTAATTATTGTAGGGACAAGGTCTTGACTCTTTAACTCAACCGATTAATTCTTTCTTTCTTCCTCTTGTCGTAATCTACCACTAAACTCTACTGTGCGGTCCCTATATGCTTGTGCTCGTGCTTTAAGTTAGAACTCTTTATCCGTCCTCCTTACCAAGGACAATAATATGATAATAACAAAAGCTACAGAAAGGATAATTCAACTAGATTAAAGTTGTTAGTAGTTCAAGATTCCGGTCTGTGGGTGAGCCCGAAATGCCAGTAACAATAGCACTTTCGGATGCTGTTCGGTCACCTGGGGGGACAACGCAAGGGTCGGTCTGGTTGGGAGTTTCCTGGGAGCGGTTATGGTGTTAGTACAAGGTAGGTTTATATTTAATCTCTTCTTTATGTCTTCTATCTCCGATTGACTTGTAACTACCACTGATTAGTTAGACCAGAGACATGGGGTGATAACCCCTTCGATAAGGCTGACGATTAGTTCAAAAAGATTCATCTTTTGAAGTAAAAGGTAAAGTGTTATTTTAGAGTAGCGGAAAATAAGGTCCAGTTCGTTTTGTTAGGTTTCAGGTCCCACAGATGATTCAGTGCAATTCCAAAAAACCGTCTCTGCCTTCAAAAGTCTACGTCAATCTCTGACTCAGCAAGAATACCTACTCTGAGGTCCAAATAGTATCTGAGTTCCACAATTGATCCGATTCCAACTGATTAACACTGGCTCTTCGGCCTTCCAACACTAATAATCACAATACAGGGCTGACAGTGCACGATCCTCAACTGATTATCCAGAGGCAGAACTCGGCTAATTCAGGCAGGAGATCTGTTCTCGTCCGCACCTGAATCAAATGGGTTAAAACCCATTAGTACAAGTTATAGGTGCGGGATTCGAACCCAGCAACCATTACTCACATTTTTGGCTTTCTGAACATGAATTAGACTTATTGACTCGACTTCGTTGTGATAACTTGAAGGTTTAGCGAGAATATCTTGATTTGGTGCAGTTTTAACAATATCGCCGCATTGAGAGTTAACTTTGAGGCGAAATACCATTTTTCGCACAATTTCTTGCACTCTTGCGCAAGAAATTGCCATTACGACATGATTTCGCCTTATACTTTTTGTTTCAATGCAACCCAAACTGGGAGCGTGAGATTACGGTTATTTTGAGCCCTTTCGAAACAGGCAGATTCTAATCGTCTTGAAACGTGTATTGCCACTTTGTTCTAGCGTGATTAGGCTTAGGACCTTTAGTTTTCCGGGTCCGGGTGAGGAAGGTAACAACTTCCTGTTTATGACAAATATTAAATTAAGCAGAAAAGACGTTAACTCGTAGATTTGATAAACATATAGTAGGCAAGTTTAAGGCCTCCGTTGTCCCGGGCCCTTAGGGAGGAAGGTAACAACTTCCTGCTTTAACAGATATAGTACTTCGGAAACTGATTAACTTTGTGCACTTCGTTGATTTCTTTGCATTTATTGGAAGATGGTTCTAATAATTATCCCTAATACCTACATAGCTAATTGTTATCCTGCTCGTTCCAAGTACAGTAATGACTACCATTTAATATTAACTAAGTTTATCGGTTTGCTGATGCTGGTTATTGCCATTTCTGAAAGGTCGTTATAACCCATATTTGTTGAGGTTATTGACTGAGCAAGGTTAAGTTTCTACCCTTGCTGAATTGTTATGAGACAGGGTTTTGCTAGATTTTTCCTTAAACACGGGCACTGTCATGAAATGGTGCCAGACCGTCCTTGCGGTCCTAATTACGGACGAAATTTGCGCTGCATATAACTGAACCGACTAGAAATGGCAATAACAACATGTGTCAGTCTTGAACTAAAAACGACGACAGTCAAGATCTAGGTTAAATATAGTTAATTACAATAGCAATAGTACAGTGTATTGATTTTGAGCAGAACGATCAACCATTGGAGAGTTTTCCTTCATGCGATTCGTCCGCACTCTTAACAAAGAGTGGCCTACGCGGACGAATCGAGGATAACCTTTTTTTTCATACCAATAGGTCGTGGCCTTATAAACGTAGAAAATTGGCCCGAGCCCAAGCATCCCTTAAATGGCCAAGCCTCATATATTAAAATGGCCAAATGGCCGTGTCCTAGGATTTTCTCGTGCGGGTTCGGCCAGGTATAACAAACCTATATGGCCCTGAATTTGTAGTGTTCGTGGTCAAACTCTCAGCTTCTTTTCTGGCCCGAAGGCCAGAAAAGTCCTGCGCTTTTATCCTAACCAGGGAGAGTGTACCTTTAGTCCCCATGCAGGTAACAACTGCACTGGAGAGCACACTAGAAGGGAGGGGGGAAAGCAACCGCTCTCGTTCGCACTCAAACGAAAAAAGATTAGAAATAAAATTTTGGGTCGGGCTGACTGTTTTGCTGCCCGCCCCATGACAGGTCATTAGTGACTTTAGAGGCGGATTTTCTTTTGATTTTGAGGCAAAGCTTCTGGAAAGTTCTGGAAGCTTACAGAAGCTTGCCACATTTTACATATTGTGCTCAGTGGCGATTCGTGCCAGCTGACCGCCGAGTGTAAATATTATGAGTTTCGAGAATTATTGCCCTCCAACTGACCCTTTTTTGATGGATCTCTAGCCCTAAAACTTGGTAGAATTTTGGGAACTTTTCTTTAACATGTAAACGTAACCAGCGGGAGAATTTACTAAAATTTCCAAACTTTGCCTAATTATTACAGAAGCTACATAATTTATTTGAACATACCAATTACATAAACATACTCCATATAAGTACGTACGTGTACCTAGCTACTGTTTAGTTTACATTTTATTATTAATAGAGTCCAACGGCCCCCTTCTTAACACTACTTGGGCCAAAAGACGCACTGATTTCCCTTTTCCTCCTTGTTGGCTTTGTCTTCGGCCAAGTCTCAAGGGGAAGACAACTGTTGGGTCCTAGAAGAGAGAGGCCCAACAGGAGGATGAAAGAAATGAAAGAAAGGGTTTGACTTAAGTCAAACCAAAAGAAAAGATGTTCTAGAACGCCTTTTTGTTCTAGAACGCTAAAATTACACCATCCAAGTGTAACCTTTTTTAAAACCCCTTTTTGTTTGTAACTTTCTTAATTTTGGGAGTTAGGAGGTCGGGTTGAGATTTTCGGAATCAGCGTCAATTCCTCTTTCAGATGAGCCCAAGTCATGTTTCGACCCAAAATTGTTAAAATTAATTAATTATTACCTAATTAGTACTAACTCACCCTAATTAAGCCTATGTAACTACGTACTTAGTTGTTTTCTACCTAAAACGGAACCATCTTCCAATATTCTTCGTTTTTCTGTGTAAATTTCCACTTTATAGGTATTTTGATGACCCATTTTCGGCTGATTAAACGTGTAATTGCCCATTAAAAGCTAGTGACTTCCTGCTAATTCACGTTTAGTCGTTTAGTCAATGAAAACGTACAAAGTGGTGAAGAAAGGACATTCTTAACTCAAGTTATGAGTGACAACTCATTAAAACTCTTAAGATTGGTCAATTTATGGCATTTTCCTTCGTGGGGAGTGACAACTCACTAATATCCTCTAATGTCCTTTACGAATTTAGCAAGCTGCTGCTATTTAAAATCGGATGGAGTGACAACTCCGATTATCAGGGGATAGGTGACCGAATTAACCCTTCATTTACTCTTCTAAATTAGTATTATTAGTAATTTAAACCATATTTCAGCTTACTTACACTGGAAATCGTTCATGCTACTGAGATTTCTACCTTAATTGAGTGCAAACCTTGGTCCCTATTTAAGAATTTTCCCTTTAATATTGAGTACTAGACAACTCTGGCTAGGCAGACACAAGACAATTCATACAGTTATTGCTTGGACATCATTTATTAATTACTTTCCATAGTGATAATCGTTAGCTTCCTCGCAAATCTATGGCAGGGAGATTCTTCTTCACCGATTTCACAAGTCCTGACCATGTTTTAATTGCTTCAGACAGATTTTAATTTCCAATTTTACCAATTTCATTACAACCTCCACAAATAAAATGGTTAGGCTTTTGACTAGGGGGAAAGACCAAAATGTTTCGGAACTAGTGATTCCCGACCAAATTAAATCATGACGCAATTTTTCTTCCACACACATTATCATTCAATCCATGCAAGGAGCACAATTGACAAGTATTCACTTCTGTTGCAAGAAGGACGGGTAAAGATTATCATAATTAACTACTGCGTACGTTGCGTTCAATACTTCTGCTCCAGCTACCTCATATACCAAACTTAATAACCATTAATTACTCCTTAATTCTTTATTAATGACTTCTCTATCATAACTACCGGTCGTTACTTATGTTCTATCCCTCATCTTGGGTGGGGTCGGCCTTCTGTGGGCCCGTTCCGCAGCCACCGTCACTTTTCTATTCATTACTATAACCTACTTTGCGTATTGCTATTTCAGGTGGGGTCGACCTCCTGTGGGTCCGTTCCGCAACCACCATTACTCTTCACTTCACTCTTCTAATCTAATTTGCATATCTCTATTTCAGGTGGGGTCGACCTTCTGTGGGTCCGTTCCGCAACCACCATTACTCTTCACTTCATTCCTTTCCCACTACATGGTTCAACAATCTTCCGACTGCTCGGGGTAACAACCCGAGTTCGCAAAATCTGGGTAACAACCAGATGCCTTAGAATCGGGATAACAACCCGATTGTTCACTGCGAGTTACTTATAGTTACCTTGTCCCTTTAAAGGTTAAACGAAATACCGGCTATGTTTTTTAATAATTTCCATTTCACACATCAGCTTCAGTATCAAACAGTTACTTCATACAAGATCGTCTACTAATAGCCACTGCCAAAAATTACAAAATATACTCATTATTATACACCCGTAACTCTTGTTCATATTCCAAAAATCCGCTAACACTGTAGTCACTTCGCAATCGAATTTCTATACTTAACAACCCATAAAACTGTCTCGTAGGCTTATTCCTTTCTTATCAAATGACTGTTCCCTTCTTCTGTTACTCGGATTCTATCCTTCACAAATAACCAATAAACATAACACTGTCACAACAGATACCACTGCAAGCATAATATATTCGCACAAACAATTCCTCTATATACTGAGCTAGTTCCTGAACACCTCTTATTTTAGGAGTAAAAACCTCGTTTCTCTTTTGGGCATGGAAGATCATCTCTTCGGGGTCTGTCACAAGCAAATAACAACTATACAAACACATAAGTACCATCAAATAAACAACCGAAGACAAAATTCATATACATCATCACTAAACCTGTACACAATGCAGAATTCCTAGCTACTAGCCGTTTAGTGATCCTACGTAAACCCGATTAATTATACAACAATCATTAACTATTACGAAGCAGTTTGGCAACTACAGCCGATACCTAATAACATCCCTCAATTAATTTTTTTGGTTCACTTTTCCATTACTTAGACACTTGCCAGATCTTTTCCGTTCACCCATTAGTGATTAGTACAACATGACAAATACCACTGTTTATACATTCAATAAGATATACCCCTAACCAAGCTATACACACAATACAAAATATTCACTGCACGCCCCGAATACATAACAGTCCTTACGTAATATTTTTGGCTTTTCAAGATTAAGTATTTTTTGTATTTTTCTAAATATGCTTCTTTTTAGGCTTTCTTTTTAGACTTTCCTTTCACAAGTTTTCCACACTTTATGTACAGAATCGGCCAGTCATACTAGAGGGCTTCAGGGGGCTTCCTTTACTGGCCATAAGGGTCGTAGGTGAGGATTTCATGCAGATAATCCTCCAGATCGTCTTCAGGGAGAGGGGATTCCAATTCCCGCTGACGAGATTCGTCAGTGGTTGCCCGGATGGCACGGGCCTTCTCATGGGCGATGGTCTTTAGTTCCCCGATCTGTCTCCAGTACTCGATCACAGGTATGATACCTGCATCGAGACAGCTATCCAGGGCCTTTAGCTCCCTCTGGATATAGGCAGGAACGCTGTCTCGCCATTCCTCCGGCAGGAGGGGGGCCTTGATATCCAACGGAGGGAGGGGATCTAGATCAGGGTCTTGCTCGTCGGAGGCTGCTTCGCTTTGGCTGAGTCCAAGGGCGGCCTCAAGCCGCTGCATGAGAGGATCGTTGAGGCCATCTTCGGTAAGGTCCATCCCACCGTTTTCCTCACTTTCCTCATCATTCCTATCCTCCCCAACAAAAAATGGTGAGTTTTCCGACTGGGGGGAGGGAATAGCAGTAGGGGCCTGTTGTTCGGCCGGGGGACCACCTGGATGGCAGAGGGTAGGATATGGGGGGAATTTTCCAAAGGGCGGCTCAGGGAATAGGGGGCGCTCCACCTTGAACCCGGGAGTGTTGATGAGGAGCAGGATGTCTATCCTCAGGTCCTCCAATTCTCGTAGGAAGAGGGCGATGTCCGCTTCGGTCATCCGCTCAATATTGATCTTTAACAGGAAGTTTCTGAAGGCGGACTGAATTTCATCATGTGGGGTCATACCGGGGAAGGGTCGGATATGATTCTCAAATTGGATGAGGCTGTCACGCAGCCTCAGGCCGACAGCGTCCATATTGGCCTTGTACCCCGGATGTTGCATGCCAACGGGGTATCGCTTCATTTCCTCCACCAGCTTGAGGAGGTGGGCAGCCTTGTAGGCCGAGGGGACGTGGAAGGGATGATCATTGAGGTCCTTCCTTTCGGTGTATTTCCCGGCTGCGTGCGGGACCTTGACGGGGCAGTTGGTCGCTGCCCTTGGCTCTCCAGGCTTGGCGAAGGGCGTGTCACATTGTGGACACACGTCCACAGAGGCTGATTGGGGGGCCACTGTAATGGCCCGGAATCCCACGTAAGGGATGCGAGGGCTAGGCACTGGTGCCCTGTGCCTGATATTCTGAGCAGTCAGATAAGGGGAGGGGACCCTGAGTCCCGGAAGAACCATAGGGTTCCTGAAGGACAGATTCTGAGACACCGTCATTAGCGGGCTGTAGGACCGGGGGGCTGTATCCATAGCTGGATTGCTGTTCATCTCCGTCTGGTGATGATATATTTTCTGAAATTCATAGATTACCGTCAGTCTGTTACTCAGGATGTATGTGAACATAGCCTCATCCTCCAGTTACTACGTATGCGTTCAGAGTGACAACCTGAGTGCATTATCTCTCAAGTGGATAACAATCCGTAGAGTTTAGCAGTGAGGCTAGTATGACCGGCGATTGTCCAATACTTTTATCAATTACGGGTTGATAACAATCACCCTTGTTTTATTCACAGCTTGTTGATGACAATCAACTTTTATCACGAAACGCAGTCATGGGGGTGACAACCCCAATTTTGTCAGTTTCAAATAGTGTCTGATCTTGAAAGTTCTAAAACATTGGTATGATTATCCCAAGATACATATTTCAAATAACCTATTATAATACAGAACATTCATAACATACAACATGTATAAAGTGCACACACATATATCTACAGTTATTACAGCCGTTCCTGGTCCGTTCAGTGGTTACAACAGTGCTTGCAGGGAGGCGGATTGCCTCGGCGACTCTTGGGTGGTGGCCCAAGGGAGAGGGTCATCAGATTGGGGACTGGAGGAGAGTCCCGTTTTCTCTCTGGGGGGACCTGCGGCCGTCCAGATGTTGAGGGGGGAGACGGTCGCGAACGCGGGGGAGACCGATTCCTCCGCTTTCGGTCTTCTCGGCGGCTGGGACAGTAGCGCCGCTGGTATCGCTGGGAACTTGAACCGGAGGAGGTGCTCCGTGAAGAGGAGCAGGCAGAGGGCGGAGTAGGGTGCCGCGGCTTAAAGAGTGGGCTATCGGTCTGGGGGCGCTTCTGCCGGTAAGCGGTGTAGTTATGCCGCTTGAGGTCCGGGGCCATCAGGGCTTCTCGGACACGAGGGTAATTGTCCGGGCAGAGGACATAGGTTTGGCCGTTCGGGATGGCAATCGGATCCTGGGGCCGAAAGTGGGTCCCATCCGACCTGAAGGTGTAGCACCCCCAGGTCAGGGCCGCCCAACCAGGATGCTTCTTCATCTGCTCAGTCGGGTTGCCGGAATCCGGCACATAGACAATGGTCGGAAAAGCTCGAACCATCGGGACAGGCTCCTGATAGCCTTGAGTCTGGGTGAAGATTTCCGACAGCTTATTGGCCTCTGCTTGGTACACAGCGCCGAAATCCATCTTTTCTTTGATCTCCCGGACCACGGTGATTTCGGGTAGGACGAAGATCTTCGTCAGCATCGGCGACCTGATGGCGTTGACCACCCGCAGGCACCGGGCTGGGTTCGCTCGGTGGATGGGAAGCAGGAGGGGGTCCTGAAATCCGCCGATCTCCTTCAGGACGTCGATGATCTGATTGTTCTGCAGCGCACAACCTCCAACGATGACAACTCGAGGGTTGGCGGCATACAGACCGTTCGGGTCCTTCAGATAAACCCGAAAGAATTCCAAAATTTGGCCCATGATGTTTGCGGCCTGCTTGTCATGAGCCACATTGAGGGCCAGCTGATCGGCTTCTTCCTTGGAAGCGCTGAATTCTTCGCAGCGCAGATTGAACAACTCTTCGCCAATACCCCAGAAGGGGTCTCCAGTGGCTTCCAGTAGACGGCGGTTGCCGGTCGCCATCAACTGATCCCTGAAGTAAGGGATAGAGAATTTGGACAGGGCGATCCCGGCCATAACAAGGGCCTTGAAGGGTAGATAGGAGTGGGGGTAGATGAACAGGCAACTGAGATTGATCTCCTCACGGCCCTTCTTCTTGACCAAGTTCGGCTTTTTCTCCTTCAGAATGTCCTTGGAGACTTTGTAGGCGCCGGTGAGGTCAGCAAGGAGGGCATGGAAAGCGTGCTCAGCCGTGAGCCTTTCCTTTTTCAGATGCCGGATCATGATGGGCTTCCCATCGGCATCTTTTCCGGGGTGCGCGGCAAAGTTGGAGAGGTCCTTGTGGGTTTCCGAATCGCTTCGGAACCACAAGAAATCGCCAGGGTTCTCCGGGGAATACGGCAGCTGGAAGATGGATAGCTTCCTGAGCTGCTCCAATGCACTTTGATGAAGCTGAAGTTGGTTCATGTTGTTATCTAAAATAAAGCATTTTCCCTTTAATTTCCGGGGCCAGTTACCATATATTTACTAATTACGCTAGAGGTGTCAACTCTTTTCCGCGTTTGTTTAGAATGTGGTACCGTGGGTAGCTTTCTGTAAATCACTTTTGAACCTTCCTTAGGATAACAACCTTTGGTTCACTTTTTTGGTGACAACCAAACGTGCAAGCGTGTGCTAAAAACAATTCATAACCACAACTAACCATTTAGCATAAATATTGGCAATATTTACATCATCTCTAGGTACAAACATGGGCACATTAAAAACACATAACATATAACTGGTGTGAAACGGAGGGAGTATTTCTCCCCTGGCAACTCTGGCTTACAATTCTTGGATTAGATAACAATTCTGATCATGCACATATAATTAATAACTTACATCTTCTTTACGTATTTCGCAATCAGTATTCTAAACTCATCTTCCAAACCGAACTTCACAAACCGAACTTTACACAAAACTATTGACCTTTTTATTTTACATTAGATCCATCATTTTTTTGTATTATTTTATTTTATATAGCTTTTTATATAGTTTTCTTTGTTATCATTTGGGAACGAGATTAGGACTTTGGATAAAGATAATTGGATGATAATTTTGTGTTAATTTTGAGATTATTAATTTTGAATAGATAAGTAGTAGTTATTTTAGGTGATTAAATCGTTTATTGTAGAACTCTCTCATATTACGTATTACTAGAGCAGCTTTTACACTTCTAATCTTCGTTCCCAGGGCGGGGACTTGCATACAGTTCTCCCCCCCGTCATAATACATAGTTAACACCTTAGTTTTGCCCATAGGGCTTCTGGTACATTCGACCAGATCGTAAAACTGATGACCACGATCGGATGTTCTCACGGGCTTGCGAGGCGGCTTCTTGCTGTGGCCTGGCATTTTGGGGTTCCCGTGATTGGGTCGGAGGGAATGGCCCAGAATCTTGGGGCTCTTGCGACTGGATTGGGGGACGTTGAGCGGCGGCAAAATGTGAGGCACTAGCATCTTTGATCATCTGAGCAGGGGTAGGACGGAGTGCATAGGACCAGGATCTGATGATATCCGGATCGGTAGTGTGGAATGGCCTCAACAGTCCTTTCTCTATATCCAATACCAACATGTAATGATTCCTATTCACGTGCCATATATAGATTGACCTAGGATCAGGGTCAACATCTGATCCTAGAAATTCAGGGGTATGATTAAACCACATCCAGTAATTGTCCTTCGGATTCAGATAGGTTGCTATCGGGGTGTTTAACATGCTAGCAGCAAGGAAGATTTCTATTTCTGTAGCAAAGGTTCCTGGGCGTGAAATGACCTCTGGATCATAGGACTTCGGGGCTTGCATCAGTTGTATGGCTTCCTGAATTTTGGGGTGATGATCATAGTAATCGCGCATTAGTGCACGGACAGTAGGATGACGATGTTCGCCACCGTAAAGGGCGGCAGCTATTACTCGGTAGAAGCAGTTTCCGTCAGGCTGGACATCCAGTACTACTGTAGGATAAGTAAGGGGGTTTTCTTGACCCCAGTCTAGTAAGTGCGGGTTAGCAGTAATGGTGACGTCTCCCAATCGCTCTGCCTGTACTTCTAGCCAATCATTGTTTATGGGGGCCCATGTTAATTCCACGAGGACTTCCGCCATTAGTTCGGGATCAGAGGCGTTGTCATCCATGTCGCTATACTGATCAACAGGTTTTCTTATATCCGGGGACGGGGTTCTTTTCCTTCTGCGGGAGGTATGAGACTTCTTTTCGGGTTCCGATCCTAGAGTCGGGGCTGTTGACAAAAGATCCTCATCTGAACTGACATCGGCATGAAGGTTTGGGTCCCCTTCCATTTCCTCTGTCAATTGGTCTTCTGGGGACAGAGGGAGCACATGAGGTGCTGGGACGGGTTTCATTCGTCTAAAATTGACCCGGTGTATCTGGGCTTTACGCGAGTTGGCCAGTCTGAGGTCGGCGACTGGAGGGTGTACATCCACGATTCGGTAGGGCCCGCAGTAGAAGGGCCGCAGCTTATGGCTCACGTTCTGTCCCGCTTTCTGAGGTGCCTGTACCATTACCAGATCTCCAGGCATGAAAGTGATCTGTCGTACACCACGGTTATAGTTTCTCTCCTGTGTTATTTGAGCTGCTTGGATATGGTCTCTTGCGTATTTCCAGGCTTTTCTTAGGCCCTCGGACACTTGGGCGACATAGTCAGGAACGTGGTGTAGTTCGGCTGGTGTAATCAGTTTATAGCTGTTAGGGAGGGCAGGATCCCAGCCATGCGCCAAATAGAAAGGCGTTTCTCCAGTTGAAGCATGCACGCTAGTGTTATAGGCAAAGGTACAGTAGGGGATCATTCTGTCCCAGTCTATGTGCTCCTGCACGGTAGTGCGCAGCATATGTTTGAGGATGCGATGCCACCGTTCTATTTGCCCGTTGCTGCTAGGATTGTACTTAGTGGTTTCCACCTTCTTGACATCCGCCAGCTTGCAGATAGCTTTGTTTAGGGCGGACACAAACTGGACTCCTTGATCACTAACTAACTTTCGAGGGGCTCCAAATTTCAATAGGACGTGCTCAACAAACACATAGGCAGTTACTAAGGCAGTGGCGACTCGGACAGGGACAGCTACCACGTATTTGGAAAAGGCATCTATAAAGGAGATCACATATCGATGACCATGAATTGACGGTCGCCGCATATCCATGATATCAACATGGATGCGATCAAAGGGTTCAGTAGGGGGAATGGTGTGTAGGTGGGCATTTTTCCTTCGGTGCGGGGCTTTATGGGCCATACAGACTCTACAGGTGTTGACCCAATCCCTGACTGAGGCCCACAAGGAGGGCCACCAATAGTTTCTCAGGATTCTTGTATGAGTGCGGGCAATCCCAAGGTGCCCAGCGAAAGGACTATCGTGCGCAGCTAGCAATATGTGTTTGCGCAGTGGCAAGGGGACGGCCAGTTGTCGATTCGTTTCTTCTCTTGTCTTGGACAGTCGGTATAGGACATCATCATCAATAATGAATTCGGAGGCAGCTGCGGCAATCTTCACGGCCTTGGTGAAATCCAAGGGTAGAATATCATGGGTCAAATATCTCTTGACGGCGGCGAAGAAAACGTCACTCTCTTGTTGCTCAATAAGACGGTCCCATATAGTGTTTGTCAGATAGAGCGGTCCCTCCATAGGGACATCTTCCGGAGCACCAGCGTGTACGCTGGGGGGTGATTCCTGTTGTTCAGGTGTCTCCGGTGGTTTGGATGCAAAAAATTCGGCGTCCCAAGAGCCTGACGAGATGGATTCGGGTCTCTGCGGATTCGGGCCTAAGGGGTGAGGGTCTGCGGAGCTAACTTTCGAGACTTCGGCTAGGTTATCGTCATGCTGAGACGGAGTGGAATCTGAGTCAACATGCCCAGGGCTGGCGGTCACATCCTTCACTCCCAAAGAGTTTCCCTCTTGAGATGAACTCCGCAGGTCTAGATCCTTCTTTTCTTGCGTACTCGTTACTCTAGATGCTAGCAGGGCACCTGGTCTAGGTTTCTGCAGGGTGCTGAGAGATTCTTCTACCTCTGCCTCGCCCAATGTTCGGAGGTTGATGGACCTCATACGTTCTGATAGTTCGTCAACACTATGTTCCGGAGGTTGTCGTACCCGTTTGCGTACCATCATGACGTGTCGTCCAGGGACCGGGTGACAGGCTATTAGGCAGTTGATTGCGCCGATGAGCCCATCGGCTATTTCGGGTTCTACAGGCGGGGTGATGACGCGAACATTCAAGGGCGGATTGGGCTTTGGCCCTGCAATGTCCCGAAATAGGGGGTTCCTTGACAGTCCATCGGCGTTACTGTTATCCTTTCCAGGCCGATGTTTGATATCGAACGTATATTCGCTGAGTTCCACCCTCCACCTGGCCAGTCGCGAATTCTGTGGCGGGGCCGTCATGAGCCATTTTAGGGCAGAGTGGTCGGTAACAACCATGAAGGGGGGCCCTCCATATAAGAAGTGGCGGAAATGTTGAATTCCAAATTTGATGGCTAAACACTCTTTGTCATGTGTACTGTAATTCTTTTCGTGTTTCTTTAGGGATCGGGCAGCATAGGCGACCGGATGTTCCTTTCCGTCCTCCTGTTCCTGTGATAGTACTACCCCTAATCCCAGGTCAGAGGCATCGGTATGTAGCACGAATGGGCGCTCTATGTCCGGATGTGCCAGTACTGGGGCCTCCTGCAAGGCTTGTTTGAGTGTTTCAAACGCCTTCTGATTAGTTGTATTCCAGACGAACTTATGTTCTTTCTTCTTCAGCTGATATAGCGGGCTAGCCAATGCGGCGAATCCTTTGATGAACTTGGCAGGCGCACATACCAAGGAAGCTCTCAACATCCTTGACACATTTCGGCGGGGCAAACTCTTGTATGGACTGGATTCGGTCTGCTAGGGGTTCAACCCCTTTAGCGGAAATGGTGTGACCCAGATACTTCACCTGAGTCTGTAGGAAAGAACACTTCTCCGTGTTTAATTTCAGATCAGCTGCCATCAGGCGGTCGAAAATTTCCTGCATTATTTCCAGATGCTCCTCAAAATTCTTTGAGAAGATCAGAATGTCGTCAATGTAAATGATGCATTTCTTCCATTGCAGATCTCCCAGTACTCGTTCCATACATCTCTGGAAGTTACCCGGGGCGGATTTCAATCCAAACGGGAGTACGTTGTACTCGAATTGACCATGGAAGGTGTTGAAGGCTGCTCTCGCCCGGGATTCCTCATCCAATTCGATTTGGTTAAAACCTTTATTTAAGTCCAACGTGCTGAAGTAGCTTGCTCCTCGTAAGGCGGCCAGGATATCGTCAATTCTGGGCAAGGGGTAAATGTCAGGCTGAGATACCTGGTTGATTCGTCTGAAGTCAACACACAGTCGCCACTTCCCATTGGGCTTGGGAACGTACAGCATGGGTGAGGCCCAAGGACTTTGCGAAGGTCTAATGAATCCATGTTTTAGCATTTCCTTGAGCTCTTCCAATAGTGTTTCTCGCAGGTGAACGGGCAACCGGTAGGGCGGGGAGTACAAGGGTGAGTTAGTCCCCGTGTTGATGACGGCTTGGAAAACTGAACACTTCCCAACATCATAGGGGTGATGTGAAAAAACCTTTTCGTTTTTCTTCAGTGATTCGCAGAATTGATCGATCTCTTTTTCTGATAGCTGAGCTGAAGGGCGCGGCATCTCCTTGAACACTGCTGGTAGGTCCTCGTAGGTAAACAACTTACTTTGCTTCCCTTGTGAGATAACCCTGGGGAATTCTTCCTCAGAGTAATCCATGACCTGATTTAAGTGCAATATACCCTGACTCGGAGTACGGACGTAATAAAGCTGACAGCCGTCTTCCGCTTCTTCCTTGAGGTGGTTTCGATCGGGCACCTGTGGAACAACGCTGCCCATACATTCGTTAGCGTACAATTTGATAGGATCTCTGGAGTAATTTTCCAAATAGAGGACGATGTGTTTCGCATCCAATCTTACGCGGGCAGGAAGACAAGCCAGGGGACGATCAGGATGATGGGGAGAATTGAACTTATGGGGGTGTGGATCGAAATCTCCTTCTACGTTCAAGATCACATCAGGGGGGATCTCAACCATGGCATTGATGATGGCCCGAGATCGCGCGGGGAGGGTAAAGTTCTCCATCAGGGTAACCCTATAGGCAGATTCCAGTGGGTGTTGTGGTGTAGAGATGGGAATAGAATAGGTGCCAGGGGGATGAGTAGAGTGAATCTTGATTTCGTTCGTGTGGACAGATATTTCAAACGAGGCGTGGAACTTGGCAAGGAAATCGGTTCCTAGGAGAATGTCCTGAGTCGCATTTTCACTAACAAAGAAGGTATGAGGCACAGGCGGATGAGTTGGGCATCCCGGGAAGGTAATCTTTCCTTCCACCTATTTAACCAATGTCCATTCTATGTCCGGTGGCAGACAGGCTCCATCTAGGTTTTTTTAACTCGATGATAGGCAATTTGTGTTTCCTTACAATGTTGTCGGAGATGACAGTAATATTCGCTCCAGTATCGAGAAGTGCGGTCATTGTGGCACCGTGAAGAGCTATGTCCATAAGTAAGGGAGAGGCGCTTGGAGACCTATACTCTGATAGATGCTCAGGAACATCTTGTAGGCTGTATATCCTATCTCGGGATCTCCGTCCTGAGGATGAATCTCTTGATCTATTACCTTGATTCCTCCGGTGAGATGGTGGACTCCCAGCCCTGGTTCCAATCCTGCCTAAATCGGGGCTTGGGACCCGCTGGAGGCTATCATCTTCCTCCTGGTCGTTTCTATGCTGGCGGAGAAGGCTGAATGGTTCCTTCTCTCGGTTGTACTCTTCCGGACGTGATACTAGTGGTCTTCTCGGTTTGACGGGTACGTAACATTCAGAAGGGGGATACGGGTATGGCGTTAATGGTTCCAGTGGCATATCTTCGAACTGCAGCTGAACTCCAGAAGGATGGGCATATGAGCGAGGTCTGGCTCCGGGATTCCGGGAACTCAGGAGGGGGTGCGTAGGTTGTATTGGGTTCTCTAACAGGGGGAACCGACTGCGAATGTTAGGCGGGCTAACGCCGGTAGGCGGGGAATTTGGGGAAGAAGTGGGAATTCTTGACCTTCCGGTTCCTAATCTACTTAGTCGCTGTCCCAATCCAAAACAAGAATTGCGGCCCTTGTTGACGAGTTCCTCCCGGAAATTGCTAAGGCAAGGAGAAAACCAGATGGTAATAATCACTCCTACCGCAATCAGGACAAGGATAATAATGAAGGCCGTCCAGACATTCATGTTGAGCGGATGGATGACAAGAGGTGCGGTGCGGTGATGCTTTTCCAGCAGTTTCTTCACGGCTTTGTTTTCGTATTCCGCTCGTTCTAAATCAGTGAACTGGATAGGGACCACACCTAAATCAGGGGCTTCGAAGGGAACTCGATAGGTGATAAGGGGTGCTGAATACTGTAGAACTTCTATTGCGCTGGTTAGTACCAAGTCACCAACTACGATGTGGTTGTAGGATCCATGCTCCAGCCATATTACACCGTTACTGGGCACAGGGATGGTTTCACCTCGTGACACATGTTGCAGTTGAGGGGTTTGCGTAAGCATGATTGGTGGCTAGTTCTGATGAGGACACCTGCTGGCGTGGAGGCAAAGTCTGTGTCGGGGGTCAGGACTTTTACCATCATCTGCTGTCTACAATTGGCAGAGTCGATAGCCGTCGCTGAAACAATCGCTTTGAGACAGGCTGATTGCGGCGTGGAGACCAATGATTCCGGTCCACAGACCCATAGTCCGGGTGATGATTGGCACTCTTCGAGTTTGACTTCAGAAAATTCGGAACTATGGTGGGTAACTTCATGTCTGACGAATCGAGGGACTGGAGCCTTCATTTGGGCATGATTCGAAGGGTCATTATATCCCACATTACTGACCTCATAAATGGGAGCCACATCCTCCCGTGTGAGGGTGGGTATTTCCATAATGAATCCGAACAATAATTTCCTAATATCCATTCTTACAGGGTAGATTTTTCCAAATCTGTAGATCAGACTGGGTTCGTCTCTCAGGATGGTTTGGTTCAATTGGGCGTGTCCGTTTACAATGTCACGGATAATCTTGTAGTTGATGAGGCTAGGGGAAATCCGTCCATCTAGTCCCGCAGCCATAACGCTGTCAATACTGTGTTTGAGGGAATGCTCAAAATTGGATACAATCAAGGAATATTGTACTTGCGTGCTCATAGTTAGAGCCTCACACCGAGCAGAATTAATCAGTCCAACCAGTTCTTGCAGGGAATAATGCATGAAGGAATAGATCTGTTCGTTTGCTTCAACCAGTCTCTCCAGGGCTTCTGTATGAGCAATCACTTGTTCATCCAACTTTTGCGTCGCTTCAATAATGGCATTGACCTTATCCTTCACAAGTCCTAGGTTGACGGTATTGGAGATGGACATACCAAGTCCAATTATGCCAATGATTGCCCCAATGGCTCGTTTAGATCTTTGCAAGGGGAACTGGGATTTTACGTGTTGGAATCCGTGATCAGCATACAGGGATTCGTTGTATTCCTGATATTTAGGTTTGGAGGTGTTGCAGAGAATGGGGCTTTTGTCGCAGATTATCTTCATCACAGACGAATAATACCTAGTGTTAAGTATTCCACCGTACATTTCATGGTATTCTTCGGTCACATTTCTAATCAGTCCAGCTAGGTGAGGTTCATGAGGGCAATCAGTAAGCAGTTCGTTCGCTCGGTTCCGAGGGGTGTCACATTTCTTACATTGTGCCTGAAAGCTTTCTGGGACAGAAGCTGGCTCTCCTCCACAGAGAGAACAGAAGAATACCCACGCCTGCATTTTCTTGAGTTGAGGGGGTTTAGGCACTTTCATATGGATTAGAATGGGGACATATTCTGTCTTGGTATAAGTTGCCATCAAACCTTTAGGGGATAGGGCCAAACCCCACTTGGTGGAGACCATGGTATTCATCGCTTTAGCCCTTTGCGTGAAGTAGTCGTCACTATCTTGTGCCTGGATGCAGGGGACCAACAGGGCTATCATTAAACCGAGGGCAATCCACATCACTAGGATGGGGAAGGGCAATGAGGTCGGATTTTTCGCTTTCGTGGCTGGTCTGGGCGTGGGAAGTTCCTTATGCTCAGCGTTGGTGGGAGTTAGAATCAGTTCTTCCTCGGGTAGTCGTACAGTTGTGGGAACAGAACTTGACCTTGGGTTACTCTTGCGAGTCGGGGTAGGAGTCTTTCTCCGGGGCGGGGGCGAGTCAGTTGTTCTCCTGATTGGGTGAAGGGCCTCCATTCGGGCTCGGGCCATGAGGTACTGCTGGTATGATTCCCAACTTCTTTCGCGTTCTCGTTTCACTTGCCAGGCACGCCGCTCTTCCTTCTGGGCGCGTTTCCTTTCTTTACTTCGGACATCTTTCAGAAGTCGGCGAAGGAACTTAATGTCCTGGGGACACAGGTCAGACTCTGGTATATGAACCTCCCCAAGGGTTTTCTTTATCTTCTTAATGACCTTCTTCTTCTTCTTTTTGCTCTTCCTGTTCTTCCTGGTCCTTATGACAGTGGGTTCAACAGCGTTAAGGTTCACTCGGATTTCCCGGGGGCGAAGCTTCCTCACAGCAGTGTCCAATTCCTCGTCTGAGCCTTCTGAAGTGTTGGAGCTGGTTGTCTCCTCCAAGCTATCCCTTAAATCATTAATGACAGGCCTGTCAGACAAGCTGGACAGAGGGTCGTGATTTTCCTTTTCATCCTGAAGTAACCTCCAGGTCAGGGGAATGGAAGTGCTGAGGAGATTTTCTACCCAGAGATCCAATCTTCCAGCGTGAGGCGATTCTTCGGGTGCTTCCAATATGTCGCTGTCAAGAGAACAATAGAAGTTCTCATCAGATACAGACCTACCAAGCCTCTTCAGGATTCTTCGGCTAATTTCATAGATAGCCTCTTGATCAATGATCTTGAATCTTCCTCTCTCCGGGTGCTTGATAAGGTCACTGATTTGATATTCCATTCTCGGCGGAGAATAGGATCCGTCCTGGGTCAGGAAAATGCTGGGATCCATGGCTCTGAGGAGCTCTTCCTCAGTAAACGGTTCTCCAACTCGATCCAGAACTCGTCGGGCAAATGTCATCACTGGGCCCATATTGATGGGACAAGGGTTGGAGGGTCTTACCTGTTGGGGGCCGATTGGGACCGCTTCTTGGGGGGTATGCTTCTGGACCGGCTCTTTTGGTTCTTCCCATCTCATCAGTTCTTTCTCAGGGACCAACGGAGCGTGTGACAAGTCCATGGCCATCCCGCCATGAGCAAGTACTTTTTGAGCACACTGCATCACTGCGGCCATATCCGCCGGGGGGTTCATTCTCAAATCTGGTCTTTGTTCGGTCCGTTCAGAATGGATCGCCTTCCCTCTTTCTTGCCGGGGAGAGACTGGAGTTGTGGATCGGTTGACAACCCAAGCTGAATCCGGAATTCTCGGACGGCTTCACCGAGTCCGATGGTTAGGGCGTCGGATGGAGGGGCTGACTGAAATCGAGGCTTGGGATAGGTTTGCGTAAAATCATGGCATCGGGGACTCCTTTGTAGCCCTCGACCGCGTCCTAAAGAATGATCCCGCATCGGATTCTTCCGTGAATTTGCATCATATGGACCAGCAGGCTTTCGCGGTGGAGGCTGGGCCATTTGCGCAGGTTCACCGACAGACGGCCCAAAGGAACTTTCCTTCTCGATGGTCTTCTCATTTGGGGGAAGGGAAGCAGTAGGATTCTGGGACAGTCGCCGTTTGACGTGAGTCGGATAACCATACTCTATGGTCTGAGGTTCTTCCAGTCTGTGGGTCCGGGGATAAGTGACAGACATTGGTTTCTGATACATAGGCAAGGAATGCAATTCACGATCCAGTCGTTCGGTTTCAGGGTCCACAGAATCTTTCTCAACATTCAGGGTGTAGGCAGATCCTCCTTTCGGCTGTTCAATCTTGACATAGGGAGGGACGGAGAAGTATTGGCCTCCCAAATCCTTGATTTCCTGCTCTAACTGTAAGATCTGGGTAGGCAGACTGGAGTGGTTAGGAGGGAAATAGGCAGTCTTACCTTCGGGCTCGGCACTTATGACTTGGACCATGGGAGGTGGGTTCCGCTGATGACCCACGTCAGCAAACCTTGACCCGTAGGGTGCATGGACAACTTCATTGGCGTTGCGCCCGTTATCTCTGCTCCACTTAGGCTTCGGCTGGGGGTACTGCTGGTGTTGTCCAGGAGGCCCATTTCTGGGTGGATATCGTTCGTTGTAGTTCCTGTTCATTCCATTTCCATTGGGGGGATACCTTGGCTGTCCGTTATTGGGTCGGAAGTTGTTAGAATTTCCATTGCCATTGTTGTTATAGTTGTTGCGTGGCGACTGGCGGGCCGGCGAAATCGTTCCTGGGTCGGTAGGCTCCACCTCCAGGCGACCTGCACTCGCGCTTGGAGTGTCCTGCTCTTCCACAGTTGAAACATCTGAAATCATTGGGGAATGGAATCTTATCATTTCCCTTCCGGGGCGGGGGAGCTGATCTGGGCGGTTCATTTCGCGAAATCTTGATTTCCTTGATCTTATTGGCAAGCAATGCAGTACTCTGGACTAGAGAACTGATAGTATTGAGGAGGGCTGGGCCGGTGAGGTTTGTATTTGGAATGGAGGCTTCAGGGTCCACTTCTAGAAAGGCAGGGGTTCCTTCTCCAGGGTAGACGCCTTCTGCGGCTCGGGCCTTCTTAAAGGCCAGGGAGTAATCTGCGGTGTCCATAGGGACGTGCGGCTTGAATTCGTTCCGCAACCCTATGAGGAAAGTCTTTAATTTGATATCTTCAAGCATGCCCGGATCTCCTCGGTCTTCCCAGGCAATTCGGGCATACTTCTGCAATCGGAGGGAAAAATCAGCAACTGATTCGTGCGGCATTTGCCTGATGCTGAACAGTTTGGCCGTGGCATGCATATCTGTCATGGGAGGGATCATGACTTCTCTGAGGGCTCTTACAGAGGCTTCCCAATCGTCCTGTTGCATGGCGCCTCTGGGCATGCATTTATAAATCTCTGCGGCTCGACCCCGGAAGGTAGAGGAGATGTTCATGACCTTCTGGTAGTCGTCCAGATTGAGCCTCTGGCTGAACTTCTCGTAGTTGACCAGGTGATCATCGAAGTTTTCATGGTCCTTTCCGGAGTAGATGGGCATATCTCGGTAGGAGGCAGCAGTGGCCTGATTCTGGATGCTGTCACGCAGTTGGCCTAGGAGGTCCTCCACATTTCCGTTATGTAGGATAGTTATCTGGGGGAAAACCATCTGGGGCATTTGGGGGTTATAGGGAGGGGGAATTCCAGGGGGACCAGGAGGGGCATTTGGCAGTGCCATGTTCGGGGGTCCATTTCCATTATCATCTGCAGGGTCAAACTGCTCCATACTTTCTTCTTGGGTTGATCGGTAGGGACGTAGCTGATTCCTTGAAAGGGTAAGGGTGGATCCTCGTTTGATCTTAATGATTGAGTCCTTGGGTCGTAATTGTCCTCACTGACAGGTTGTCCAACTGGATAATCTTCGTAGGGTGATCCTCACTGGGGGCTCCAGAAATTGACTTTACCGTGTAATGAAGTGGCTAGGATTTAGCTCCAATTTCTTTCGGCAGGATTCGGGTCCTTCTTGGTCTGACAAGACGCAGGCTTAGGGTAACAACCACTTCAAGACACGGAAGGTCAGCGCGTTTATCGGTAATGATAAACTTAGGCACCGGATTCTCAGAAGGTGGTGTGTCCAAAACTGAGAATTCCCTGCAGCCAACCTGGGTGGGGTCTTGATCGTGAGTTCGTTTAGGTAGGGGTCAGGCTCCGTTGATGTCGTCAGCAAGCGGGGTCGACACTTGCTTTCCAGAGGGCAACTCGGTTCAGTAACAATGAACTCTAGTGTATAGACCTTGATTGACAAATCAAGATCTGGAATCACGCTGTCTTTGTAGGGTCCAAGGGGTCTGACTACAATCGCTTACTTGTTCAGGGGTCCGATATGGCTCCAACGTATTGATCAGGATAGGTGCCTTAGTTAATGCGACTGATTTTAAGGCACGGCAATTTATTAATACAAACAGCAAGGCTTAGTACAATAAGAACAATTGTGGATACACGCGTACAACTAACAATGCTACCGCAAACAGTACAGTTGGCAACTTACAATACAGACATACAGTTAACAGCAAACAGTACAATGGTTTGCCAGAGTTGCCAGTACTCAGTTTACCCAAATTAGTGATTATTGTAGGGACAAGGTCTTGACTCTTTAGCTCAACCGATTAATTCTTTCTTTCTTCCTCTTATCGTAATCTACCACTAAACTCTACTGTGCGGTCCCTATATGCTTGTGCTCGTGCTTTAAGTTAAAACTCTTTATCCGTCCTCCTTACCAAGGACAATAATATGATACTAACAAAAGCTACAGAAAGGATAATTTAACTAGATTAAAGTTGTTAGTAGTTCAAGATCCCGGTCTGTGGGTGAGCCCGAAATGCCAGTAACAATAGCACTTTCGGATGCTGTTCGGTCACCTGGGGGGACAGCGCAAGGGTCGGTCTGGTTGGGGGTTTCCTGGGAACGGTTATGGTGTTAGTACAAGGTAGGTTTATATTTAATCTCTTCTTTATGTCTTCTACTTCCGACTGACTCGAAATTAACACAGATTAGTTAGACCACAGACAAGGGGTGATAACCCCTTCGATAAGGCTGACGATTAACTCAAATAGACTCATCTTTTGAAATGGGAGAGAAAGAGTTACTTTAGTGAGATTGAAAGCAATGTTAGGTTCGTTTTTTGGGTTAGATTTCAGGTCCCACTGTTGATTCTGGTGCTGTCTCTGCAATCGTCTCTGCCCCAAGTCGTTAATCAGGCGTACTCAGCCTCTAATGTACCTTCAGCTAGTCTGATTCCAAACAGGGTTAGCCAACTGGGCAAATCTTCCAATAATCCGATAATCTGGTCCTTCTCCGGACTTATATCACACACTGATAATTACTACAGAATCGTCACTACACGTCTGATCCACTGAGGGCTGGAATTCAGGATACGAACGGTGGCAGAGAGACTGTTCTTCCGCACCTGAATCAAATGGGTTAAAACCCATTAGTACAAGTTATAGGTGCGGGATTCGAACCCAGCAACCATTACTCACATCTTTGGCTTTCTGAGCAAGAATTAGACTAATAAACTTGATCTTGTTGTGAAAACTTGAAAGTTTAGCGAGAATATCGTAATTTGGTGCAATTTTGACAATATTGCTGCATTGAGAGTTAATTTTAGGGCGAAATACCATTTTTCGCACAATTTCTTGCACTCTTGTGCAAGAAATTGCCATTATGACATAATTTCGCCTTGTACATCTTGTTTCTAGTAGCTATCCCTAATACCTACGTAACTAGTTGTTATTTTGCTCGTTCCAGGTACAGTAATGATTACTATTTAATATTAGCTAAATTTACCGGTTTACTGATGCTGGTTATTGCCATTTATGAAAGGTTGTTATAACCCTCATTTGTAAAGGTTATTGACTGAGCAAGGTTACGCTTCTATCCTTGCTGAATTGTTATGAGACGGGAGTTTGCTAGATTTATTCTTAAACACGGGCACTGTCATGAAATGGTGCCAGACCGTCCTTGCGGTCATAATTACGGACGAAATTTGCGTTGACTATGACTGAACCAACTGAAATTGGCAATAACCACATGTACCTGTCTTAAACTAAAAACGACAACATCGGTCACTATTAGGAATGAGGTATACTCTTAATATGGTTAGTTTGACCATAATTGGTGGTAATAATGTGTATTAAGTTCGAACTAACCGAACCTATGCTAAGGATTAAGAACTACCTTCCTTATTGGTCTTACGTAGTAGTTTTCATGCGGAAATTGCGAACATAAAGAGTTTTAGACGGAAAAGATGTTAATTTGTTTTGCAAGAAACCGATGGCTGGCGGGATTTCCTTCATGCGATTCGTCCGCACTCTTGACGAAGAGTGACCTACGCGGACGAATCGAGGATGTCCCTTTTCCAACTGATAAGGACCTAATGCGGGGTCCCCGTGACCCTAGATCCCTAGTCTCACTTGCCTATTCACTTAACTGAGCCTAACCCTGGTTTTTCTCACATAATCACACATTTATAGACATCTGAACACGCATACGAGGCTTACAACCTAGAATTACCTTAGCTATTATTATTTTCCTGCATACTATAGGAATCCTAACTAATTCTAGTGCTTCACACAATTATACACAGATAGTCGTTACACTTAGGAACAATCACTTATTCAATCACATCCCGCACACACACACACACAGCACCTACCCACTTTCTGACTAACTAGCGTTCACCAATCGCAATCCTATTACTAAGTTAAGCATCCGTCATACAATGCTTGCACACTGTTCAGATCACACAACTAGGTAGACACTTGATCCTCATTCACACGACATTCAGGCAACATTCACATAACATTTGCGACACAACATAATTAAACATTTAAACATCATTTATACAACAGTTAGACTAGTATACACTCACATCAACCACTTACGGTCATTCATACTAATTACGCCTATCGTACAATGCCATTCATACAATCTTACACACACACACTCACAAACACACGACCTCTTAAGTAGATACTTACCTAACTAATCTTAATCACACACACGCTCACACACACCTAGGGATAATTCACACACCCTAAATCTAATTTATGGGGTCGTTTATATCCTTAACTAATGCTTTAGGTACCCATTCTAATGTAATAATTAGCTATTAGTTTAACAAGATTTAAGAAAGATTTTGTTGCGAGTTTTAGTGTCCTAAAACTCGACTTTTAGCGCAGAAATTTGACAACTTTGAAGAATTTTTAAAACTTTGGAAAGCCGTGTGAGTAATGATTGCCAGGCAATCATTACTAAAAACAAAACTACTGTTCAACAATTAAATTAACTAATGGGGAAGCCGGTCATTCCCCGTGAAACGCTTGATTATTAACTATTAAAACCGATGGATTATAAGACAAGCGATTATTTTAGGACTTCATTTAAAAGTTCTTTTCACACTTTTGATAACCTGTTAATTTTCGTACCGACCTACGACAAACAATTACAAATTACAGACAATGATTTTTTTGGGCTTAACAAAGCCGTGACAAAACAATAAGGCCGGCAACTCCTAGTTGCCGGCTGTGGGGTAATAATTCCTATTGCTAGCTTAACATTCTAGGGTCGTAGCAAAGGGACCCTCTAGCTCAGACTCAGGGGCGGGGTCCCCACTTAGTAATCCCGTATTCTACATCAAAACCCCGAATTTACTGGCCAACGAGCCTTATAAGCGTGGTAAAAGTATTGGTCGTGGCTTGACCGAAAAGTACAAATAAAAGGATAACCAAATAAAACAGAATAATGAGGGGCGGAGGTCAGCAAACCTCAATAGCAAGAGAGCGTCGGCTATAAAAACAGAAAAACAAAAGTAGGGACAATTCTCAAGACCTCCATCGAACAGGAGGGGTTTACATGAGCTGCCCCTTTCCTTAAAATAATAGAATAATATTAGAAACGATTTAAAGCAAAAGAACTGAAAAGTGGCTCAAGGGCCCACACATGCTAGAGAAAGTAAAATTGGCCTTAGGCCCAGGATACTGAGAAAAGTGGGGCTCACTGGCCCAAAATACAGATAAAAAATTGGTTCGTTGGCCTTATAAAGTGTAGAAAAAATTGGTCCGAAGACCCAAAAAATATCACACATTACAAATGGCCAAAAGGCCTCAATATACAAAGAAAATGGCCAAAAGGCCGTTGATTTTCCTAGGATTTTGTCCTCATGGCAGCTCCTGGCCAGGTATAACAAACCTATATGGCCCTAGTTCTGTAGTGTTCGTGGTATTTCTCAATTTCTTTTCTGACTCGAAGGTCAGAAAAGTCCCTACATTTCTTCACCTAACCAGGGAGAGTGCACTTTAGTCCCCATGCAGGCAACATTTGCACTGGAGAGCGCACTAGAAGGGAGGGGGGAAAGCAACCGCTCTCGGTCGCACTCAAACGAACACTGATTAGAAAGAAAATTTTGGGGTCGGGCTGACAGTTTTGCTGGCAGCCCGATGACAGGTCATTAGTGACTTTAGAGGCGGGTTTTCTTTTGATTTTGAGGCAAAGCTTCTGGAAGGTTCTGGAAGCTTCCAGAAGCTTGCCACCTTTTACATATGGGGCGCAGCGGCGAGGCGGGCCAGCTGACCGCCGAGGGTCAATATTAATGAGTTTCGAGAATTATTGCCCTCCAACTGACCCTTTTTTGATGGATCCCTGGCCCTAAAACTTGGTAGAATTTTGGGAACTTTTCTTTAACATGTAAACGTAACCAGCGGGAGAATTTACTAAAATTTCCAAACTTTGTCTAATTATTACAGAAGCTACATAATTTACTTGAATACACAAATTACATAAACATACTCCATATAAGTACGTACGTGTACCTAGCTACTGTTTAGTTCACATTTTATTATTAATAGAGGCCAACGGCCCCCTTCTTAACACTACTTGGACAAAAAGACGCACTGATTTCCCTTTTCCTCCTTGTTGGCTTTGTCTTCGGCCAAGTCTCAAGGGGAAGACAACTGTTGGGTCCCAAAAGAGAGAGGCCCAACGGGAGGATGAAAGAAATGAAAAGAAAGGGTTTGACTTAAGTCAAACCGAAAAGGAAAGATGTTCTAGAACGCCTTTTTGTTCTAGAACCTTAAAATTACACCATCAAAATGTAACCCTTTTTTTAAAAACCCCTTTTTGTTTATAACTTTCTTAATTTTGGGAGTTAGGAGGTCGGGTTGAGATTTTCGGAATCAGCGTCAATTCCTCTTTCAGATGAGCCCAAGTCATGTTTCGACCCAAAATTGTTAAAATTAATTAATTATTACCTAATTAGTACTAATTAACCCTAATTAAGCCTATGTAACTACGTACTTAGCTGTTTTCTACCTAAAACCGAACCATCTTCCAATATTCTTCGTTTTTCTGCGTAAATTTCTACTTTATAGGTATTTTGATGACCAATTTTCGGCTGATTAAGCGTGTAATTGCCTATTAAAAGTCAATGACTTCCTGCTAATTCATGTTTAGTCAATGAAAAATGTGCAAAGTGGTGAAGAAAGGACATTCTTGACTCAAGTTATGAGTGACAACTCATTAAAACACTTAAGATTGGCGAAATTATGAGTATTTTCCTTCGTGGGGAGTGACAACTCACTAATATCCTCTAATGTCCTTTACAATTTTAGCAAGATGCTGCCATTTAAGGCCGGATGGAGTGACAACTCCGATTATCAGGGGATAGGTGACCGAATTAACCCTTCATTTACTCTTCTAAATTAGTATTATTATTACTTTAAACCATATTTCAGCTTACTTACACGGGAAATCGTCCATGCTACTGAGATTTCTACCCTAATTGAGTACAAACCTTGGTCCCTATTTAAGAATTTCCCTCAATATTGAGTACTAGACAACTCTGGCTCGGCAAACACAAGACAATTCATACAATTATTGCTTGGACATCATTTATCGATTACTTCCCGTGGTGATAATTGTCAATCCTCTTCGCAAATCCATGGCAGGGAGATTCTTCTTCACTGATTTCACAAGTCCTGACCATGTTTTAATTAATTTAGACAGATTTTAATTTCCGATTTTACCAATTTCATTACATATAGCACTTTTTGATTTGCTCATTTTTCACCAGGAGTATGCCATTGTTTTGGCAAATTAAATTATTTTCATGTATCTATATACACTATTTCATCGGGGCTTTCTAGTTTCTGTGAAACTCAGCTAAGTTCTTAATTATTATATTTTCCCTATGTTTGCTCCCCTCACTAAATATCTCTGCAACCTTGCTAACTTCGTTCTTTAGTGTTCCATTCATTAGGCTTTTTATGTGTCCAGCACCAAGTCCCATACATATTTCCAGTTTGCATTTATAAAGTGCTCTCAAAGATTTGGCAAAAATAATTTAGAGTTTAATACTTATTTATACGTATTATTAATTATTTGATTCAATTAAATTTATTTAATTATTATTTCTAAGAATGCAGCATGTTATAAAAACAATAATTTTCCATCCATTTTGATTTTATTAAGTATTTCATTGTTTTAGTGAAAATAAATAAGCAGAATATTGGCAAAACCTTAAGTAATTTTGAAGCATTAAGTTCCATCCAATGAAGTTATGTGTTGCACTTTCATTGGTTGAATAATCTTGTCTTATTTGAATCTTTATTACGCGCGCAAAACATGGCAAATAATGATGTAAAGCATAGTAGATTTTAACTCGTTTAACCCTCGTGCTGAGACGCGGGTTAAAATTCAATGTAATAGCGTGAGCGAGTTAAACGAGTTAAATTTAACCCATTCATAAAAAGGGTAGAGTTAAATTTAACACGATAGCCTTTTAACTCGACGTGTCATTTACGAAAAAAGAAGAGTTAAGGGGGGGCTACGAACGGGTTTGCGCAACATCGTCGGAGAGAGCTACTTTTCCCCCAACGTTAGCCAACATATCAAAGTAAAAAAGTTTAGGGTGGGCAATAATATATCTCACCTACACTGTTTTGGCAGGATGCCAAAGTACAAATTTTGTTGCGAAAAATGGAATTTTTAAAAAAGGTTCTTTCAGCTCTGGTGGATTAACGGTTTGACCAATTCTGAAACTTTCAGCCATTATTGTTAATTGTTATTATTGCTAAATATTTAAAGAATCCCGGCTTTCGAGCGTTGCTTCCTTCTTCAGCTATAACAGCTCAAAGTTTGAAATTTGGCGAAAACTTGCGATGTGACCGTGCGCCGTTTTCGATCTAATAAAATTGGCAGCCCCTAGCCTACCCCAGGTTTTTAGGAAATATTAGGCTCTAATAGGGGCAAACTGTCTGTAGGTTTCGAGGACTTTGGCTTTCTGGTTAGTGTGTTAGCAAACTTTTTGTTAAGAAATAACCCTTATTTTTGGGCCTGAAAAGCTATCTAAGCGCAGTAAAAATGGAGTCAAAAATTTTTTGTCTCCGATTTCGCCGAAAAGGTGGTTATATGGGTTATTTGATAAGCTGAATCCGAATATGAAATCCGTTTTTCGATATGGCGCTTCCTTCGTTCAGTATGCGCTTACAACTGTCCAAGAGCGTGTTGGAGCGAACGCAATCCATACTTCGAGAAATCAATCTAGCATTTCTGAACACTGGAGCAAAGTTTAGTGGCCTAGCTTTCTGCATATCTTGGTACACTCACTGGCCTGTAATGCGGAAAGTTTCAACCAATTCTGCCAAAGTACTTTGGAGTAATTGGCTCACATCTTCGAAATACCACGAAATAACAGCAACAATATTGATAATGTAATCTAACTAATCTGATAACGCAGGGATTAACGAAATCACGTCATTTTTACACAAGTTAAGCCAGATACTTGGAGTATTAATTGGAGCAAAGTTTTGTTCATTTGGTAAACCACAGCTCATTTAGTTAAGTCATTTAACTCATTTAGCTTTTTAGCATTTAACTCATTTAACTCATCCTGTACCTCACTCATTTAGCTCAGTTAGTTAACCTCCACCCTTATAGATCTACAACACCCATTTTTTTGCAATTTTATTGTATCGCACAGAAAATAATACAATGGTCTAGAGATTATTTTACACGGTATCAAAGCACTATATGTCAGAACTATTTCTGGAAAATTTTGGTACCGTACCTTGCGCATAGCGATCAGGGCGAGGCGAAGTTTGTGTACGTATCATGTCGAGCTTTGAACCGATAAGACCAACTTCTGATGGCTCCACAGGACGTACGCTACATGGAATTCTTTCAAGCTTTAAACTATTTTACACTAAACCTAATACTATTATGTGGCAAAAGACTAGCTAGCTTTTCCAACATCGAACTTTTAGTGAAATTCGTAGCCCCCCCCCCTTAAAAGAGTTAATTTTTAACTCTTTTCGCGAATAACCCAAGGGTTAAAAATTTTAACTCTGCTTATCGAGTTAATTTTAACTCTTTTAACCCATTCGCGAAAAGGCCCTTAGAACACACATTTGAGTCGTTGTGAGTTTATGCCCCCTCCGCTCAAAGTCCTTAAAACTTGGTCAATTGAGCTCAAATTTGGCAGGCGTTTTTACGATCACGACTAAATCGGACCCAGTTTCCCTTAAATCGCCCCCTTATAAATTGCACAATCGTAATTTCTTGAGATCGGAAATTTTACGATATTTGACATCACCGTAGTCGAAAATACCACCCATACCAAATTGTAGCTCGATTTATCAAGTTGTAAAGATTTTGAGCGGTGGGGAGGAGTAAACTGGGAAAGACTCCACATTTTTTGGTCTTAATGTAAACTTTTATGCTATTTACAGTTCACTGTTTATTATTTTTATTGTTTAGATTCGACAGCGTCTTGATTTCGAATACCAGTCCAGTATGGACGAGGACGAGTTTACATTGGTGGCTCAGCAGCTCATGACTCTCAACACGACGACTCGTCCACTTGGTCCGTCCACCTCCACGCTACCCCTCCTACAGGCGCCCAGACCGGATGGCGCCGGGGCGGATGCTCTGGAGATTCCCACGCCATCTCCTTTCGTCCGAGCAAGACTAATTCCCAGTAAAAAGTGTGGCTTCTGTGAGAAGAACGGAGAAAGTCAGTAAGTTAGGCAAATTCTAGGGTGTCCGAAGATTATTTTGTGTAAATTTTAAATAATCTCAGTCTTATGTCTTCAGTTCCTAGCTGTTACGCTTAATTAAGAGTATATCTATAAGAGTGTGCACTCTATATACTCTATGTAATCAGAACTGAGACTATGCTCTCCACGCTGACATCCCCCACTCCGAAAATCAGACCCTACTGACCCCGAAAATCAGACACTACTGGCCCACCCACAGATTAGTGCCTAGTCGAAACGCTCACTCGCTCTATGTTTACGTACCTTAAGGTGGTGGTATCCTTTTGTGCAGTGCTTTTGTGGTGATTTTTTGAAACGCTATAACTTTCGCAATTTTGGGAGTTGCAAAGAGCTTTATACATCGTTTTAAAGCATATTATCTGTACATTCACATGAGCTTACAGAACTGGCAAAATTAACAAAAAAAATAGCAGAAATTTTCTGACAAGCTGACATCAAACAGGATGAATATAGACCAAAAGTTTTTGAACATCGATTTCTCAAAACTGAAGAATTGGCCAAAAGTTCTTTTTGTGCCACGATATGAAGGACATATGGGCCGAGGGACGTTTTTTGAATTTGGCTCAGCAAGTCTTAACGGTAGAGAAAATTGGCCAAATGCACAGTAACACGAAATTTCGCAACTTCGCATTGAGTTTTCTCGCAACTGGAGTTGTTTTAGCCCAAACCAAGGAAAACGTCCCTCCGCAGAAGTGCGAATTTCGATTCTACCGAAAATCTCCGGAATCCGTAGAGTAGTTTCTGAGAAATCGATGTTCGAAACAAAATAATCGCAGTTTTGTCAAAATGGTTTTTCGGCCAAATCTCTAGCTGAAAGCAATAAAGTCCGGCTAATAGGCATTCATAAAATGTGCATTTGGACGATGTATCGATTGCGTATAACTAAGCCAATTTTGGCTTAGTTAGAAAAATGAAATAAAACGAAGTAACAAAAACTAGGAACAGAAATAGGAACACATACTGCTATTCCTGAAATTGGACTACCGCACCAGTTCATGAACATGGATGGACACTGATGGACACTGATGTTCCTGTTTCAAAAATGAGACATCGTTTAGTCCCTCCTTGACTTAGCCCTTTGTTCCTGTTCCTGTTCCGAGTTCTAGAGACCACCATTAAAGCAGACCAAATATATTCGTGTTAGCGATTAATGAGCATAAGTAATAGTAGTAGGGAACACAAAACCAATAATAAGAATATATATGATGAACTGTAATATTGATTGACTTTGGTGTAAGAATTTTGTCAGGTGTCAGGATTTTGTTTTATGTACCTACTGATCTCCGTAGGGACTGGACAGGGAGGGTGCAGACGCCCCCATACCATCAGAAAAGAGAGACGGATAGACCGACCTGAAGAGGCAGAAAAAGGAACTATATTCTTAAGCAATTTTGACTAAAAACTATTGTTATTAAATTTATTTTTCACAAACTTTCTTAGAAATCAGTGAAAAGAATTGGTACGTTTTTGGTATGTAAAGACAGGCATTTTTGTCAACTTTACGGTAGGTACTTTCCGACGAATAGGCATAGACCTCCCACCTAGCAACCGACTACTTGTAATGTAGTGTTATGTAATGGTCATCTACTGCACTTTGATTCATCTTTTAGTGCCATAGATAATACAATGTCTAATTCACTATTGTTTTGCGACCTTGGTTAATTAACTACTTAATTAATGGTTTTCGTTGTTCAGGGAAGTGTTTACAAGCCACAATTTGCGCGACTCTGAACACAGAGTCACCTGTCCTGTCCTGTTCAAGTACAAGTGCTCTTTTTGCGGAGCTACTGGTCCGAGAGCCCATACCGACAGCTATTGCCAGTTGAGACCCAAAGATGTTCCGGATTCATTTACCAGAATGGAAACAAAAAGAAATGCTTGCGGAAGAATAAAACGACGTTGAAACTATGGAAGTAAGCCATCTTAAAATTTTAGTTTTGCATCTTGGATGTTCAGGGTCTCTTCTAGATTAAGCGCTAAAATTATTAAAACTGAGTGCAAATATTGCAGTATTTTTTGTTTTCGCTACATTCAACTTTTTTGATTAGCGAGAGGAAACCAAGGGGAACCAAAACATTTTTGTCTCCGATTTCTCGAGAAATAATATATAAGATTTATTGGATCGCTGAACACGAATCAGATGTATTAGCTTAGCATGATTGCGGTTCTCTTTAGAGATCCGAAAAATGCTGCTTTGTGCAGACAGTTTCTAAAATACGGACAAGGGGCGGAGAAGCGATTGCTAAAACTTTTGGTTGAAAGAAAGAGTTGCTCGCTGCAGTCAACGTTTCCTACTATCAAGAGTACATAATATAAGAGTGTGCCAATAGGCACACTCTCTGTTATATATCAGAGCAAAAACTATGCTCTGCTCGCTAATGGCCCACCCCTCCCAGCAAATCAGACCCTTCACTTCAAAGAATTTTGAGCGCTATGTTTGTGTTCTAAAGCTCGAAATAGGCACAAAATTCGCGCACGCACTGCTTGTGTTTTCGAGCTTAAGCACATAGACCTAGAGCGAGTGAGCGTACCCCCGTTTGGACTAGGTACTGATTTGCGGGGGGGTCACTAGGGTCTGATTTGCGGGGAGGGGTGGGCCGTTAGCGAGCAGAGCATAGTTTTTGCTCTGATAACATAGAGTATGCCTAGTGGCACACTCTTATATTATGTACTCTTGCTACTATATAATTAGGATATCAAACCTTTTGTTATTATATACCTGTTTACTTTCCTGCTCTTAACTAAAACCTGGACTGCACAAAAAAGTTTAAGAAAAGCTGCAGAATAGCAGACGGCTAAGTCCTAGTTTTTTGGTTTGTGCCCAACCACATTCTAGGCACACGACGTGGCCCACCAGTGGTGCTCTCCCTCCGCAGACCGCAGTCAAGAGGCGGAGAGACGAGGATCACGGACAGAAACATGATCCCCAAGCGATTCTACCATACGGTTATCAGTCACGCCCAAGGCAATAATCATGCTTCACCCGATAACTACTGCCCCCTCTTGGTAATAGCAACTAAGATGGCTGAAAGCTACGTGTGCCCGCTCGTGGGGCTTATGGAAAAAATAGGCTGCAGAAGAAGGAGTGGAAGGGGAGGCGAGCTCTCATATAGGAAAGAAAGGAAATTGCGCTCTGGTAAAGCACCTAAATTCAAAGGTTTACATCAAAAGTATGACAAATTAAGTGTCAGTGTGAACTGCTGCTTTTAGCTTCAACAGCTTCCGCAGACTGGCATGGACCTGTGGGGTTTAACCACTTTAAGCGCAGCCATAGACACAGGGGGACCTTTTTCAGACCCCATGCCTAGTGCCGCATTCCTATACAATTTTCAGTTTGTTGATCTTACTGCAACATGCAATGGACTGTAAACTTAGCTTTTGTCGTCATCCTCCACCCAGGCGTGATACAACCTCCACTTTTGTATACAGGAGTGTCCGGTGAATTTGCTCCTCTTGATTCAATGGGGATTCATCCAATGTTAAAAGTCAGACTGTTTTCTATAATCAAAACTTGCATTCGTATTTAATCAAAAGAAAACGTACTTTTTGCATATCGACTTATTTTTTAACTCAGCAGATGTAAATCGAAATTTCCAAGTGACGTGTTCAAATAACCTACGCAAAAGTAGTTCTAAAGGGTGTTAACTGTTAAGTCATTATCCAAATTATTTTTAAATAAAATTTTGAAGGAAATATCAACCTTTCGACCCATAATTTTACCAAAACGTTAAAATAATCTAACTTAACAAATGTAAAAATGAACTTAGCCTTCTAAAATGCGACCACTCTTTGCCACGTAGTTGATCAGATCTAAGTCCGAGTTTTTCATGGGAATCCAGTAGTTAACCTTCTGCTAGGTATTTTTATTCTTAAATTTTATTGATGCAGTTCTCTGTTTATTATAATAATTCTTATTTATTATAATTCTCTAATTATTATACTGTTCAAGAGTAAATTATAAGAAGAATAAGACACCCCCTTCCTGGTCTATGTAGCTTGTGAAATGTTCTCCACACTTTGGCCAAAATCAGCATTGTAAACCACGGGTTTGTTAATATGCGTCTAAGCTAAAATGCATCTGATTGGTTAATAGCCTACCCTATGTCGTTGCTGCTACAGTAATGCTCATCAATGTATTTAATTGGTCTGTTTCAGGAAGGGCATCTTCCCGTTTGCTCACGATTTTGGATTGGACTCAAAAGCTTGTATTTTGGGGAAATTTTTGATTGAATTGTAACAACATCCGGTTTTTGTAACAACAGCTCAGCTATTGTTCTGACATTATTTGTTTTGTATTATATGCAGGAGACTAAAACCAAGTCGGGATCAAAATCATATTGTGTAGGTGCAGTTGCTGAAAGAAGTGCAGTTGTGGGTTGGTTGCAGTTGCAGAAATTGTTGAGTTTGTTGTTATTGTTAAGAATGTAATGTAGTCTTTGTGTGGCTTTAATAATAAATTCGTGGTTTCTAGTAAATGTAAGACTGATTCTGAAAGTGAGGCCAGATGGGAAGAGAAACTGCATGTAGCTTTTCGCAGTGGGGGTTGCATTGAGTTCTAACACGTCTAATTCTCAGTAGTTTTTCATATGTAATGTAGTTTACGCTAAAAAGCTTCTTTTACTTGTACAAAAAACCAGAGAATTTTGAGGAAATAGGTTAATTCAAAATTATTGCCACATTTTCAAGAAAATTTTTCATTAGTCGTATTTGTATTGAACATGGCTCTAGCAGTTCAGTTCATTACCTTGCATTACAGATTTCGTTGATAAACCCATAAACCATTGCGATTAAGTTTTGATCATATATAGTTTCATCAAACCGACCGGAATTCACGCCCTTTCTGGTTCTTTCCTATTATCCTCCCTCCCCCCCCCAGTGCTAGAAAGAACATGACCAAAAGAACATGACCAATCTACCTAAATTTGTTAGGGGTGTTTTCGATTATGCCGAGTTCATATATCATAGAATTCTTCGATTTTGCGAGATTCGATCTTTTCATTCATAAGAAAGGCCAAGGCGAACCGAAAAATTGTATGATCCGATTTGCTGAGAAGCAGAAGCTGCTTGCTGGGTCGCAGAACACGAATCTGAAGCCTGTTTTTTCGATTCAGCTTACCGTTAGCTCAGTGTACTGTGAGAGCAGATAAGATATAAATTGACTTGCTACAAATGCCAACGAAAGGAAATAAGATCGAAATAAAAGACCAATGATTATTCAAAATTATTTTTGGAAAATAAAAATTCCAATATCCTCCCAAAACTAAAAAAAAGACAAAACCTTCCAATGAAAATACCAGTCCCGCCCCGTTCTAGCACTCGCACGTAGTGTTTGAGGCCGGTCGGGGTTTCACCGGCCGGCGGACGGTGAGTCCGTAGGCCGGCCGGCTACCGGCCTAGAGCAGTTTGCAGTGCAGTTATTATAACTGCTAAGATATTTATTTTCGGACGTCATCTTGGAAAAATAGCACAGCATAGCATAGAAAATTAGCATAACTAGATATGGAGTTCATTTTAAGCTTAGTTGCTTTATTTTGTAAATTTCTGATTGATGATTTGTATCCCAGCCGGCCGGCCTCAAACACTACTCGCACGACCCTGCCCACACCCAAATTTTTCCAACCTCGGCCCTGCCCGGCCCGCGGACCAGGCTTACGAAACCGAGTGAAGGTCTTACCTACCTACCTTAACACCCAATCCTACCGTATCTATCGTTGATGAAATGGTGCCTAAGTAATCAACTACCTAACTAACCCATAATGACACTAAGCAGAACTTTATTTGCATTATTTACACACTGACATCACACAAATAGCTCACAGTGTTCAACAACATATACACACAAAATCAAAAGGTGGAACAGAGATCCACAGTTAAAATTTTATAATTATTATGCAAAAGAATCAATTAATTGAAATTTCAGTTTTGAAAAAGCACATATAAGAGATGTTTCAAATTAGCAGAGCATTAGGCCAAATTTTATATTGGACAACAAGCATAATCCAATCGGCAAGCGAAAAACCATGTTCTGCATAGTAGCAGCTGATCCCAGGAAAATGGAACCCCAGCAAAAACACTACACGTAAAATCATGGTCGTCTGCTCCTTTTGTGATATGGCGTTTTAGCTGTATGCAGACGCTTACATACGACCTACCTACGCGTCTACTCGAGGCAGGAACTATGAAATAAGCATTAGATCGTTGGCCTTGTATGCTGGAGCTCGAAAAGACACACTTTAAACTGAGACGCTACTTGCACTATCATGCTCCCAAAATGTAAACGTAGTGCGAGTCAGAGTGCATACCGTCGTGTTCATTCCGAGGACGAGGTTACCACCAAATTTCAGAGGGTGACGGTCAGTCGGTACTATGCAGTACTTAGCTTTTGCACTGAAGAGGTATATATGCTCAGTGTAAGACTCTATCCACTACGCATATACCCTTGGTTGCGGGCACAAAATAACACTGAACTTTCAATAACATACACAATACAAAATTAACGCATAAATACTGTAAAGCTGACTGAGCGACAGAGCAAACGTCTGCATATACAACAGAAATATATAAAATAAACTTAGAAATAGCAACAAAGACAACAACAGCAGATAGAAGGGACAAGAGCATAGAAATTAGAAAGCATAAACCTAATCTACATAGAGACAAAGACTAAATCTGAATCTAAAACTGTATGTATGTACAGTACATACACGGACAGTAATACGCAGATGCGACAGTAAAAAACAAAATCAGAGATGAAACATGAAGTCAGGGAAGGGGCATATGATTAATTTACATTGGAATTTTCATCAATACATATTTGAATTTCATGCTTGAACAAATCCAGTTCTCCAATTCCATCCAATAGAAGAATTTATTCAGCATTCACCTGTTGTTGCGGAAAAGAAATCAAAGAAGACTATAATATAAGAAAAGAAAGTAGAAACAAAAGAAATTAGCATAGTAGCAAGTATTGTACGCATTTTTAGGCTGGCCTGTAACAGGTAAAAGGAGGCAAACGATATAAAGGTGGAAAAATTTTTCCAAAATTTTTCCTTCAAAAATTTTCTCATCCTTTAGCAAATTTATGCTATTTAGAGCTTGAATAGAGTTTTTAAGTCAAAAATGTCAATTTTTCGCTAAAACTGTTGGTACATACACGCTTCCCCCGCTTTTTGGAAGCTCTGCCCCTTCCCCCTCCCTAGGGGGAGAGGAAAGGCCCCCCACTTTCAAAACCCTAAAAATGCCAGATCCCCCCTCCCTCGTGCCAACCAGAAAGCAGAATTATTGGTAATGGAATTTTAGTCAATTTGAACAATATAACAGTACTCCACGAAACCAGCTCAAAGGGCAATAGTCAGTGCAATTTAAGAAATGGAATTTAAGTCAATCCCCTAATTCTCATGCATTTCCAACTCATAAAGTTCCAAAAGTCACAGATAAGATTCCGTAAGTTAATACTACAGGTACAGGACAGCATTGTGAATCACACAAAACAGCACAGTCACGCAAATAGGACCCTTGTAGTAACTTGTACTGTAAGACGACGACGATAGAAATAAAGAAAGAGCGCGACACACAATAAGCTCAAAGATATGATGGTGGTAAAGCACAGGGCATGCTTTACAACAATCAAATTGTACAACAACAGAACAACAATGCTACACCTATCGGCGCCTATATAATACCTAGCGAGCCACAAACAAGAAATTGAAATAGAAGAGCGTTTAGGAACTTCTACCAACAGCCTTCCCTTCGCAGCAGAATCACAGCTACTTTGCAGAATTATCTTTTTTAACGATTGAAGTAAATCAAACAGCGGGCAAAACGCACCAAGACAGAAGCTAATGTATGTGCGAAAGCAGATGGAAATTTTAGTGGAACATTACATTACGTATTTTACAAGCTAATACAACTAGTCATGTTGAAACTTCAGGGACACATCAGCACCGCTATAAATATAAGATTTTTGGGCCATAGTCGGAATAAACGTTCTAAACTCACACATTTAAAGGTTCTTTAAACACCAATCTATAAAGGATTATCAAGAGTAAATATCAGTTGAGTTTAATAAGCATCAGGCTTTCGGTTATCAGTTCGTAGTCTATGCTCTGTGGGGCAGTTTCATAAAAATTCTGCTCGCATGCGAGTACTAGCATGCTAGTACTCACAAGCCTAGTGTGAGTAACAAGTGCAAGTGTTTCATAAAAATTTTCAGGAACTCGACAAAGCTTAGCTAGGATAGGATTCTGCTGCTACTACCAGTACTAGCACTGCTAGTGCGAGTTACAAGCATGCTAGACTGTTTTGTTGATGATGATAATTCTTTAAAATGATAATAATGATGATAATTCTTTAAAAAACTTTTCTTACTTTAAAGGAAACCACTCAAAATTTTAGGGCATCACCAAGAACATACTCCACGTCACTTTGTAAAAATTTTCAAACAAAAATTTTAAAATAGCAAAAGTTATAGCAGATTTACTGAATCTCTAGTCAAAATTCACTAGAGAACTAGGCAGCTGCTAGTAGCGGACTAGCGTGCAATAGCTGAAATTTTATGAAACAGGTGCTAGCAGGCAGCAGTTTTATCTACTCGCACTTCACTATCTACTAGACTCGCAACTCCAGTGCGAGTACAAGCTCGACCGCAAAGTTTTTATGAAACACAGTTGCTACTCGACTCGACAACAAGCAGAGTCAGTTGTCGAGTCGAGTAGGAAGAAAGTTTTAAGAAACTGCCCCCTGCTCTTACGGCTGTTCCATACAAATGTGCAAATAACTATACACCTATATGTAATTTTAATTTCAAAAAATTATTTCTTAGCTTGTAAGAGGTCAAGGACTATTGTTTTCGATTTTGCGCAAACGTTACGTATACAAGTTTTGCAAGTGAAAGCCATTTTTCAACTGGAGATTTCGTTAATTCAGCCAGCATAAGCTTTTTTAGCTTAAGATTAATTAGAAAAGATTAATCGAAACGAGGGGAAAATTAAGTTTTAGAGGTCATATTTTCAAATATTTGCTGATTTTTTAGCCAATTTGTGCAATTATAAACTAATTTTATATTGAAAACTACTATTTTACGTTTTGGTCCTTAAAATAGAATTTTTCATTAAAAAATTAAACATTGGACTTGCCCCCCACTTTTCATAAGACCCCACTCTAGCCCATTTTTCAAACACCTAAATATGCCAGATCTTGCTTGGTATATACATAAGTACATATCAATCAGTAAACACAACATAAATCAATCACAGATTAAAATAAGTTAAAGAATATGAATATAAACAGTTTCAAACTACGCAATACGTATAATAGCAGCAATATACACTACGTCCATGTTTGATGACTTTATAAAAAGTTACGTCTTGCAATCAGATGATAAATATTTACAAGAACACAAAAAATTATGTGCCTATTAAATGAACAAGACTAGAAGCAAACATGCAATTAAATGCGCACATAAAGTTGCCGAAAAGTTACGTTGTCTTGCAAAATGGGCTGATTTGAGGGGTCTTATCTCGATCTTTAAAACTTGACCAAATGAGCTAAAATTTGGTGTGGGTATGTTTTCGACCACGCTGCGTTCAAATACCGCAAAATTTTCCGATTTCGCGAAATTCGATTTTTTTCGATTTCTAAGGGGGGACCAATGGAAACCGAAAATTTTTTGTCTTAGATTTTGCTGAAAAGATGTATATAGGGGTTTTCGGGGTAATATCTGAAGTCCGTTTTTGGATCCAGCTTTTCGTTAGCTCAGTATAAGCTAAAGATTTAAGCTTAAGATGTAAGCTTATACTGAGCTAACGAAAAGCTGAATCGAAAAACGGACTTCAGATACGGGTTCTATGACCCCAAAAACCCCTATATACATCTTTTCAGCAAAATCGAAGACAAAAAGGGATAAGTTTTCGGTTTCCCTTTGTCCCCCCCTGGAAATCGAAAAACATCGAATTTCGCGAAATCGAAAAATTTTGCGATATTTGAACTGGTCGAAAACATACCCACACCAAATTTTAGCGCATTTGGTCAAGTTTTAAGGATTTTGAGTGGTGGGGGGGTAATCGAGATAAGACCCGATTTGAGGGCGTGGGTTGTGATCAAGGGTGGATTTGTTTGTCAAGATCAGTCACACGTCACCACACCAGTGCTCTGGCTTTTTCCTAGGCAAAAATTTCTGGGGGGGAAGTCTTGGGGGGTCCCCCCCAGGTCTGGGGGGGCTCGGATTTCTGGGGGGGGAAGAAAAATTTTTCAAAAAATGCCTAAAAATAGCTATTTTTTGCTGCTAAGCTAAAAACGTAACTGTTTTTAACTTAAATTTAAGCTTAAAATAGCTAAAAATGCTTAAAAATGGGTAAAAATCCGGCGAAGCCGGAAAAATTTTTCAAAATTTACCCTCAAAACCCTATTTTTCCGGGAATTTTGGAGTTCTGGGGGGGAGGCCCGAATTCTGGGGGGGGGCGACCCACGTCTGGGGGGGAACGAAATTCTGGGGGGGCCCCCACCCCCCCCTGTAGGACAAAGCCAGGTGCTTATGACTTCGACCAATCGAGCTCAAACTTGATTTGGTATGTTGTATGTGTTGTATGTATGTATGTATTGGGTATGGAGGGCGGAGGCTATTATAACAATTAGCAAGATACAAAAGTAAAACCTTTCGTTCTGGTGGCGGCAGTAAGCAGACAGCGGTTTTCAATATTTCTGACAAAAGCTCTTGCGTGCATACACATACATATATATACAGAAGGTGTACACACATATATACGTATATATATAATGGTCATCGTGCATTATTGCAATGACAGAACTCGCACACTTATCCACAAGCACTTATCACCAATACGGAGTATTTTTCCAAATTTCACACAATCTTCAGCAAATGAATTTCAACAATTTACCTTCATATATTTCATGAACTGGACTTATTCTAAGAATTCTTCTTGGGGTGTCTTGGGGGCGGATCAACAGGAAGGGTGGGAGTAGCGACGTTCTCCTGTCGAGATTCAAAAATTATTTCAAGCAATCGAACAGGTCAGAAAATACACGTCTTCGGTTTTTCCTCAATAACGGCGTATTTGGATCATATAAAGGAAGTCCCCCCTAAGCAAAATTGGTCAACTTCAAAAGCATAGTGCTGATGACTGACACAACCTTAGAGCTTAAGTCGCACATCGTTGGAAAGCTGAGGACGTGCTCTTTCCATTGCTATAATTCATTTTGCTGTAGCTAGTCGCTATAAAATGTTATTTCGAAAAACTTGCCAAAAATTTTTGTTTTGGTAGATTTTCGCTAAAGTTTGACAAATAAAACTTAGTAGATGTAAGCTACAGCAAAATAGCTTACAGCATTGCAAAGAGCACGCACTCAGCTTTCCAACGATGTGCGGATTAAGCTCTAAGGTTGTGGCAGTCGTCAGCAGCATGCTGTAGAAGTTGAACAATTTTGCTTAGGGGGGACTTCCTTTATATGATTCGCGTTTTATATATTGTTTTATAAAGACAAAATCTGAAATGCATCGAAAAATGTGTAATATTATTCTGAACTATTATTCTGGCTCTTTAAAATGAGAACTGAAATATATCGATTTAAAAATAATATTTGTAGGAGCTAGGGCATGTACTCATTTTCCCTTTTCCGGACTATTTTTGGACAGAGGACGCCTATAATACGGACACCTAATTACTGCAACTTTACATTCAGAATTTGACCAGCCGCTGTAAGTTGGAAAATTAAAAATTGAAAACGAGAGTTGTTTTCAATATAGGCAAACACATTTCCACTCCGTCATTGAATCCGTACTAACACAACTAAATTTTAAAAACTATTCATATATATACGTACAAATTTTTCGAATATTGCAATTTGAACTTTTAAGCTCGAAAACAACATAATTTAAGAGAAAGCTAGAATAACTGGTCCCGTTGAATAACGTTGCGCCTAAACTGTTTCACTACGCATATATTTCTATTCATACAGGTAACTAACTACATGTAAAAATATAGAGACAATGAGTCAAGGAGGCGCTACAGCTAGTCTAAAAAGCCAAAATAGATTTTTAACAACAACAACAACAACAACAACAACAACAACAACAATGAAACACACAACACAAACAACACTAGTAAGGACTGTTACCTAAATTTCTGAAAATCAATCGTTCAGGACGTAGATGCAAAATCAGGCAAGGAATTCTTCCGGGGGACGGGCAACTAGAAGGGGGAGGAAAAGGCATAAAACAACAGTGGATGGCTGACGACAATTGGACGAAACATTGATATTAAATAATAATGATATTAAAAATGGCAAAACAGTTTATATATAAGCAGGGGCGGACACATAATATAATAAAAACGAAACAAAACACAACAGCTGCAAATGGAGGCAAATCAAATCAAGCGACGAAACTGATATAAAGAAAGGTACATATATATTTATAAAAATCAGATCTAAAGACGAACAAGTCGAACTGACTTTAAATGTTAGCGTGAAAACAGGTCAAGTTAATCAGTTGTTGTTGTTGTTGTTCATGACGCACAGTTTAAGAATACAAAAATAAAAGAAGATTGGCAAAGGAGTAGGGACGTGGCTGTAAACAGTACATCACAGAAAAATATTGGGGGGAGACACTGAGATAAATGCCGAACATAATCATACCAGTTGAAAAATCCAACCGAAATATAAAATTGAACCGACCCGATGCAGGCAGAAGATCATCTGGACAGAATGCCATAAGAAAATATATAGCAGAGGAGAGAGAGGTCACGTGACAAAAAGAATCAGTCAACGAAATTATACATCTGGATCTGGAAGGATAGGTGGAACGGATAAACAGGAGGGGAAGTAGGGAGAGGGGGGCATCTCCTCAGTTATGGAGAATGGAAAAGGGATGTAGAAGAGGCATCACGAAAGTGGGAGGGGCCATATCCATATTATCATATGTATAGCAACAGCACCAACAGCCAGATTCAGATACGTATATATAACCATGATGATTAGGAAATGAGTCATTTACAATAACGTACGTATACGTATACGTAACTAGATGAATACGTAGGTCAATTATATAATGTTATTGTCTTCACTTTTGGACACTGAGCATGACTGAGAATGTGACTGAGATTCAGAGTTGCGACTCTAAAATATGAAAAAACAACTGATCAGAAATAATAATATGTAGATCACACAAGACATAGACAAAAATAACAGTTGATGATTGATGATTACGCTTTGTTCCATTCCACCCACCCCTCCCCGAGCTATTACCTACCAACTTTTTATTTGTATCGGCTAATAGCGACAGGTAATCTTAATCAATCAAAGCGCCGACCTATAATATTACCACGAATGTGCCAAAATTATGGTAACAAGGTAAACAAATTCGGCAGGTAATATTTGAAGTTTGATGCTGTCGAAATTGTGAGCTATACGGATGCAGCAGAATAAGACCGATGCCTGCACTAAACTGAATAAAATTAATTGGATAACCATAAGGAAATATCGTCCTGAAGGATGGGCTAACAGCTTATCTCTGGAAAACGAAACAACATCTGCGGCATAAGTTCGAAATTAGCTGCGCGCAACGTTGTAATCCAATATTTGCAGCTGTCTGTTTTCATAAAATCTAATTTGTGAAAATTTCGCCAAATAAAAAAATTTACAACAACAACAAGCCACACCTGAATACATCACAACGTTTTAGACAGCTAACGCCACAACAGTTTTATTACTCCATCTACTAGAAACCACCAGCAGGGCAAGGCAATCATGCCGAAGGGGGAAAGGGTGGGGGACTCTCCCACCAGGGCTAATGCGCAGTCTCAGAAAACACGGAATAAAAAGGGAATTTTGAGACTGGAAAAAGAAACATGTCTAATGAAAACTAGCAACAATAACAAACAACTTTAAAGGCAATTTTCGTAATATATATATATATATATATATATATATATATATATATATATATATATATATATATACTATATACGCTAATGTTGTGCATTATTTCTCCCAATTTATCCTAATTTACAGGGAGAACTCAAATTTCAGATAATTAAAAGGAGACAAAGCCAATTGTTTTAAAATGAGCACAAACTGACCTGGAACTATCCCCGTGTAGTCCCATCAACGACCTCCCTCCACAAAAAACCGGGTGCCCCTTTTGATATAGTAAGCTTTTACCCACATGGACAAAAACCCCCTACAAGGCCGAATTTTCAAAAACGTTCCGGTGTAGAATATTTCCTTGATTTCACTCTAAAATATTCGAAAGTGGGTGCTAACTTCATACAAATTCAATCTAAATTCTACTTCTGTGTACGGCCCAAGGCCGAAGTTAGCTAATTCACAAATCTTTCAACTTTGAGCGCAATCTTTTTCTTTCTGGTTTACGATTTCTCACAAACTGGCGGTTTTTGGCCGCCATACCTTTTTACTATTTGAGTGTCCGATTGGGCACTAATTTTGGGTCTACTTTGGGGTTCCTCACTCCCCCATTATCATAAGGTTTGTTATAAGTTTTTGTTTTGTCTATATTGTAAAATTTAACTAACTGGTGCTTGTCCTAATTTTCGCATTGTGTTGTTTTTGTGAAATTTATTCGAATCTATGAAAACGTTGTTTCGTATTTGAAGTGAGTCGAATTTTGTATTTTGTTGAAAAGTAAACTTGTGGCAATTAATTAGGGCTGTGTTGTCTTAGTTTCAGTTGGTTAGCGGTTAAGCGGTAAGGAGAATCAGACATATACACACTCATTCACGAACCTTGCAAATCTTTATTGAAAATCAAATATCTTTATTGAATTTCCAAATTCTACACCGGCATCGTCGGAGATTTGTAGCAAACGTTTGGTGTCTTTAACGCTAAATCTGCCTATTATTGACTAAAAACTAACTTTGTTAGCGGATACTTCCCAATGTTTACCAAATTTTCGAAAAAGCTTCGCCCCTCCCCTCAAAAATGTCATGCCCTACCCCGACCCTTCCAAAACAGCCCAAGAAAAAATTCTCCAGCATAAGCCTCCGAGCAAGCACAAGCGGCAAGCAAAACATAAAAGAATAACTCAAAAATGTACTAGTACGACAACTCCAACTCTACTGAATTGAAATAATGAAATCTTAACTAGATTGAGCCTGCCTTTAAAATAATGTTTTAATTAAACTTCATAACACAAGACAATCGTGCCTTGAAGGCAAATCCTTTCTTCTCTTTTAAAGCATAAAATTGCGCACAAAATTCACAGTAAAGTGTGACGCAGCCAAGAAACCCGTCCTTAACAAAAAAAGCAAAAAGCCATACACGCACACAACACAATACAACACAAACACGACACAAGCACAACACGTAAGCACCTGTTTAGTGCAACTGCAGCAGCAATGAGTTAGTGCTAGCAGGTGTGATAATGATAATGATAACAGAAGAATCAGAGAGAGTGATCTGGGATATTAGTTAGGTGGGGAAAGGGGGGAGAGGGAGGGAAGAGCAGTTACAGTTGATCGACGACTCTTTCGCTCTCTGGGAGCGCGTCCTGAGACTCGCTGCACCACATGCTGTCCTCCTGAAAAAACAACAAGTAAGAAAAAAGAAAAAACTGGCCAACAAAAGAGGAGCTGAGCCTCTACACAGTGGGAAACGGGGGTGGGGGTGTCGCAAAGCAGCACGAACTTGCGCGGACCACCACTGAGAGCAACTTTATAAAATAGTGCGAAGCTTGACTCTTCCTAATGGAAATGATTTACGAGATGCGAGGCACATTCGGCCGAAATCTCGGGTGTGGTAAGTACCGCCTATCGATGTTCAGCATGTACTTACATGCTTTGAACTAAAACGCTTCTGATTAACTAATCGCTTACCTCGTATCACAATTACTTGATTCAGAGTATGATCTCGAGGCGGCACAACCTATTGCTAACCTGTAATTATATGCAACTGAGCTAAAATTATCTTAATTGGCTGCTGCAGCTATACAGTATGTAAGCAGCCAATCAGATACAGATTAGCTCAGCCACATATAATACACGCTTAACAATACTAAAAAGCACTCATCTGAGATATCGGTGAGGTATATACATAGTCACTTTGACATTAGGTAACAGGTTAGCCAATCAGAAGCACTATAGTTCAAACGCACATAAACTCATTGTGGAACAACGGTAAGCGGTACCATCACCGAGAATTCGTTCTCAATGTGCCGAAAATCTCCTACTCCATTTTAGTTAGAAAGTGACAAGCTTCCCATTCGACTCTAGGCCCTCTTGCCACCACTAACCACCAACGCTACCAAAATAGAAGCAGTTATTACTATTATTATTAGTGTTAAAGAGCTGATCAGGACCACATTGCAAAAGATTCTCCTAAGTACTCACTTAGGAAAATGTTCAAGATAGATATAAGAGACGTCCTAGACCTAGCCGTTCTTTATGGTTCCAAAAATTTAGCGATGTAACTGGTACTGCTTCTAACTTAGGAGAAAAGTTACTAGAGGTATGGCTTATCCCTTGGCATTTTTATGGGGGGGGGGCGCTTCATTGCCCCCATTGATGAGGAGGGTTCACCCAAAATGGGAGGAGCAGTTTTTTCGGAAAATTTTTGTGGGGTTTTTGCACAAAAACTTCAAAAACTCGCTAAAAAGTGACTAATTTTAAGTAGTTTTAGCTTAAAATAGTGAAAATTTAGTTAAAAATCCGGCGAAGCCGGAAAATTTTTTGAAAATTTAGGGTAAGAATGGTAAAATTTGACAATTTTTGGGGTTATGGGATGGGGAGGTCAGAATTTATAGGGACTTTTCATGGGGGGAACATCGAATGGGGGGGAGGTCGCCGAATGGGGGCGGCCCCCCCACCCCCGCCCCCCCACTAGGGATAAGCCAGGGGGTAGCCCCCTAAGCTAGTCTAAGGGGCGCTCCTAACCTTAGGAGGATCTTCCACAATGTAGCCAGTTCTATTAAACGTAACAAGTTTTATTAAACTTTTAAGGGATCACAGACCCTCGCATGCACTTGCATTTCCCATTACAGCATCAGATCATTAGGAACAAAAAATGCTGTAAACGCATAACAATGAGTAATGCCATGGAACTAAGCAAAGAACTAGTTCCCTTTATTTTACAAAGCGAACATTCTAAACCCAAGGGAAGTGTAAACAGGGGAGCTTCAAATATCAAGGAACCGCTAATTTTCAAAAACAATGCAACTCGCCCATTTCAAAGCCTAGATAGCAATTCAGCAAACTTAACAAAATGTGAGCATTTCTGAAATTTTGGCAGCACCATGCAGACTCCTCTTCGTTCAAACTTTTAAATTGCAAGGCTGGAAAAGCTTGCCACTGAATCAATGAAGTTGGACTTTAAAGCAAAAACACAAAACGATCAAGCTTCCAAAGACTTTCGATTCCAGAACTGCTAATTTTAGACAGTGAACTTAGACTACGTTTGTGAAAATTAAGCCATAAATTCGGAATCATCATACGAGAAAGGATTTTTTAAATGTTAGTCTCTGCAACGGACACAGGAGAACTTTCCCACTCGTTCTGCGAAGGATAGACTTTTGGAGGATAGAAAGAATGCAAAAAATAAAACCTTGAAAAAAGAGTATGTATATAGTTCCCATTTAACAAATACTTGTGCAATGCACCAGGGGCAGGATTTAAAGCAAGCAGTGAACAAAATAGCAAGAAATCAAAAATCATTAATTTAGCTGTGTTGTCGCGTTTGCCTATGCACGTAAAGCTGAAAAACTGATAAAACAAAGCCATGTATGTAATTAAAAAGGAAAGACAGCAAGCAAAGCCTTATCAAACTTCCTACAACAAAATATTGGCGAAAGACAACCCTTGAAATCAAGTCGTTCAACTTCACTTACCACAACACCATACCATGAACGCAAAATATTTACGCTGTGAAATTTTACATTTTTTCTCCTGAAAATTCTTTGTCTAAAGTGTTACTTACTCGATTCCTTCGAAGGAAGAGGCGAGCAAAGAGACTAGATTTTTTGCTGGGGACGGGATTTGGGACAAAGTCCAGCATCAGATCAGGACTGGGAGTATCGTTGGGACCGAAGACATTCAGATCCTTAAAGCAATCCGTCTCAATCATCTACAACATTATACGCACGTATGTATACACGGCATGAGTGAAAGCAAAATATATGAAAAAACAAAAAACTGGGTTATATATAAATTTTCTTTTCCAGTCCTGTCATTATAATCATTATAATGATGAATACGTATACAATAACGCAAGGATAAAATGTCAAAGACTTTAAGCCGGGGCAATTACTTTTTACCATATCAGCCAGCCACAAACATTAGAAAGTAAATCTACACGGAATCGTTTGACGCAATTATCTGTAAAACAAATTCATAAACTATTGCTAGCTTCTAAAACATTGAGGAAAATTCAGCGTTACCTCTTCCTGCCAGGGAATAGAAACGCAGCCAGTATTGAATTTCGCATAGAAATTGTTGTCTTCTGCATCCAAACGCACCCCCTTTACAGTGCTAAATTGTTCAATGTCCAGCACATCCTTAGCGTACACTGCTCGAGGCTGCAACATGCAACACTAATTATGATCAGGAGCAATAAGCAATATCTCTTACCGAGAGGCTACTCAAATTGTCATGTTCAAATCCAGGTATAGCCATAGGTATAAATTAGTAAAACACGGAAAAAAGAAAAAGAAAAAGCAACAACAGCAGCTTACGTCGGGAGTAAAGGGGGGTTCGCTCTTTCCGGCCTCCAGCCGTTTCCAATTTGTCTGAGAGAAGAAGGCGTGCTGGCGGATTTCGATGGCGCCCAGAAGGGAGCCCAGTCGCAGTTTAGAATCCTTTTGCAGCAACTGAAATTGAACAAAATTAAAACAGCCACTGCTAGAACTAGAAATAATTAATGAACGAAACGGTAGCGGAATTGTTGAAAACACCAAAAAAGGGACGCATAAAAAACTAACTCCTTTGCAGAGGACTTTTGCCACATCGCTAAACTTGGAAGAGTAAATTTCTTGTTCTTCCTTGACCCGTCTGTCCACTTCCTCCCGCTTTACTTTCTCCTTTCGCGCTCGAAAAGGGGCCTGAAATAAACCAAAAAACATTATATATTATACAATCAGGTCTCGGCTGCAACTTTTTCTCGTAACATACCATGGCGTTTCTAGCGATAATTCACATGGAAATTCAGAAAAGCAATTAGTATTAACATTAAAGAAAAACAAACCAACTTAATGCTTTTACCTTGCCTTCGATCATTTCATAAATTATGCAACCCAAGCCCCACCAGTCTACGGGATAACTATATCGCTCGTTCCGTAACACTTCTGGAGCTAAAATGGCGAATATATGGTAATAATAATGCCGTAATGCACTATCTTAACAACAGCTTACGTATAAAACTTAACATGAAATTCACCTCAGGAGAATAAGAAATATTCGCAAAAACTATTTTTTCAAATTATCCGTTAAGCCTTTTTCAAATTATCCGTTAAGCCTTTTTTCGGCAGAAGTTGTAGTTTCAGCTTCTCCGTCAATAGAACACAGCACAAAATTCCGCAAATTTAGTTAACAATTACGGAAAATAGGCATCAACTTACCCATATAGCCTACAGTTCCTACACGCCCTTTGATGGGTTCATCATTGCGCAGCTCAACAGCTAAACCGAGATCAGATATGCGGACATGTCCTAAAATGATTGAAAACAGTAAACACAAAAATTAAGATATTAAAAACTAAACTAAACCAGCTTCGACTGCACTTTAGCGTTTCGTGTAGTGCTCAAGCCAAGCTACCATGAATGACGGGTTCACAACGGAGGTAGGCAAGCTCAAGCGAATGCAAATACAGAAATTCCAAACCAACAATTTCCATCAAACTAAGTAACATACCAAGATCATCTAGGAGAATGTTTTCAGGCTTCAAGTCCCTACAACAGACAGACAGCGGGTGCGGTCTTACAATTCACATTTACAATAACCGATTCTACAGGCATCATGACAAAAACTCATGCTGTTCTCCAAAGCAGATATTGTACTAAAGTGGTAGCCTAACACAGCAAAAACAACAAAATCGTAATCGTACGTAAGCTGAAAATCCACAAAACAGAACTGGCACCGGTTAGGTATCGGAAGGGATGAAGATAACCTACTTATTACTCCACAGCCCTGCTCATACGGGCGCTGGACGACTGCATTTCCGGTCCCAGCCCAGGAAGATGACGAAGAAACCCCTCAAAAGCTCAAATCAGCGTTTTTGCATAACGTAGCACATGTAGTTTTACACCAAACGAAACTATAGCTGAAATCCAAGTTTTGAATAATGGAATAACGGTACCAAGCAACAACAGAAATAAGTCCTCGTCAAGACAGGGTAAGTCTACACATGTGCTTGGGGGGATTTCACCCCCCAGACCTGGAGCTTACCCCCAGAATCCGGATTTTCCCCGTTTTTTGGGCAAAAACCAGAAAACTCCTGTTTTCCGGCGGCCTCCGCCTCCGCCCCCGCCTCCGGCGGTCTACTTCCCCTCCTGCACATGTCTGGGCAAATCCATTTGGAATGGGTCACCCTACAACTCCCATTATTGATGCCAACATACTTAATAGCACTTGTCTCATTCTCTCACACGCACACAAAAGGGAACTATTCACACAGTCACTCATGCATACACACAAATACATACAAAAAGGTTGCAAAGAAAGAATTCAGCTGAGAAGACAAACCTGTACACAATATGCTGAGCATGTAAATGCTGTAGACCGAGGGTAATCTCAGCCGCATAGAAAGCTGCCCTATCAAGGGGAAAGCCTCCCGAGTTCATATTATGAATATGAAATTTGAGGTCACCACCATTCATCAGGGTCAATACCAAACAGAGGGCGTCTTTGGTCTCATAGGCATAGGCAAGACTCACCTAAACAACAAGACACAGTAATATACAAAAGGCAAGTTCAGTACAGGGGGCCGATGTTATCAACGTTTAAACCGGGGTTTAAGTTGCTAACATCGGCCCCCAGACAATAATCCAAGGTTGTAAATTCACATGACACCATCGTGGCAAGGCAAACCAACTACTTTGCAAGGGTCACAGAGTCGCAGAATACGATAAAGTAAAAGAAAATTGCAAAAAATAATTTTAACTTTTTAATGCTCAGGAAACCTGAAGTTAACCTACCAAATAAGCAGATCCGCCCTTGCATAACCTCACTGTTTTGTAGCACTTTCACTCCTAACAGATTTACTGCAGATTTAGTATGGCAAACAAGAGGACTGCGATAAAGCGTACCACAAATCGTGAGTTGACTTTCTGAAGGATTTGCTTCTCATTCAAGGTCATCGATTCCCCTTTTCGTTTCTTGATTCGCTTCTTCTCCAATTTTTTCAGGGCATACATTTTCCCTGTGGCTCGATTTTGACAGGCGCAGACCTCCCCAAACCCTCCCTTTCCCAAAACCCGATACAGTCGGAATGTCCTCTTCGTTACGGGACGCCTGAAAACAGTAAAGATATGTGTTCGCTTGAAAATTAATCTTAAACAATGAAAATTTTAAAAGGAAACCATAAGGCTGATTAGTAGCAAGAGTTCATAATTTATTCCTTAATATTAGAGAAGAAGAGTAAGCCACTAGAGGGCTTCTCTTCTTGGCATTGCGTAACGGTGCTCCGACCACAATACGCGAATGTTCCCCCGTTTGGTGGGGGGGGTATGCAAAAGGGGTCCCCGTTTGGTGGGGGGTGTATGCAAAAGGGGTTCCTGTTTGGTGGGGGGGGGGTAGGCAGAATGGGGTCCCCGTTTTGGGGGGGTCGCCAAGTTAGGCTAAGATTGGGTGAATCAGATTGGCTGTTGGCGACCCCCCCACCAAACGGGGACCTCTTTTGTCTACCCCCCCACCAAACGGGGAACCCTTTTGCATACCCCCCACCAAACGGGGACCCGTTTGCGAATAGAACAAAACCTACCGTAATCCTCTGCTCTACCCCCCCCCCCACCAAACGGGGAGGGGGTCTCTGCAATTTGATTGGCTGTTGGCTACCCCCCCCCCACCAAACGGGGACTTCTTTTCTGCTACTCCCCCACCAAACGGAGGGGGGTATGCTTTGTCGAAGAGAGCTACCCCCCACCAAACGGGGGAACATTCGAGTATTGTGGTCGGAACACCGTTACGCAATGCCAAGAAGAGGAGCCCTCTAGTGGCTTACTTTTCTTCTTATATATAGTGAAATTATGCACTCTTGTTAGTAGTAGCAAACAAACAAAGCAAGCAAAGTATCACTAGCTATATTCTTTCCTATTTAGAAACACAATATATAATATGGGGAGTAACTTACTGTTCTAGATATTTCCACTGCAAATACCGGTGAAAATACATGGAATTGAGAAATGAGGAAAAGGGCTCCGAGGATAAATGATCTCGTACAGAACTAAAACAATAGAAGCAGACAATGCACATAGCTGTTTACCATCGTTCGCAAAAGGAAAACAGACGTAATGGCGGCAGCTATTTCAACACTATTACAGCAGGAAACAAGGAAGAGGAGAGACAACCTTCGGAGATGAGCAAAGACATCTTTGGACGGCTCCGATGACTCGATAGAATCCTTGATCTTTCCCAGATCCGTTAACTCTTGCTGGATGACGAAACTTGGAAGCAAATCGTCTGACTAAAACAATCAAAACAACAGTCGAACGTATTGTCATATTGCAAGCATGATGAGAAGCTAAATCATAAAATGCAAAATATATTCCAACGAACCAAGCATACTCCAATCAGTCAATAACTCGAATAGCCTGTAGCGGTTTCGGGACTGCTTGGCATACGCACGAAAAAACTGCTTATGTATAAGTAAGTAGCTATTGGCCAATTAAACCAACTTCCAAATACTGACCCCATGATGATAAATATAATGTGCATACACATGAGCTAAACCAGATATAAGTAATGTCATTCCATAATCTAAGGATCTAGGCCCATTGTAGTTCCCATCAAACTTTGGGTCCCGGGGGCAAATTTTGGAAATTTGGTGGACGACTCCCGAAATTTGGAGGGGGACTCCCCCCTTACCCCCAGAAATGACAAAAAATTGCCAAATGAAAATTTTCTATTTTAACCAGTTTTCCTTCAAAATAAGGCCTGTTTTTAACGTTTCAACCATTTTCACACCGTTTTGAAGCGATTTCAAGCCAAAATTTGAAAGTGTTTTGAAAAAATGACCATTTTTCGGCCAAATTAGCTAACAATTTTGATCCGAAAATGGCAAAGGCAGGTTACCGAAAGTTGGGGGAGGGCATGTCAAAACATCTGGGGGGGGGGGTAAATTTCCCCAAAAAAGAAACTATGACTAAGCCTAGTAATAAACAAATTCACACTTTTCGCGGGCTCTAGCTCTGGCAGGCTGAACCCCAAACAAATCGTAAGTAATCCACCCAACAGGACTTCAGGTGAAACTTACTGAATCCATGAGGTATTTATTGAGTATATCCTTTGCCCGCTGAGCACGAGACTCCGCCGCGCATGTCTCGTATTCCTCCTAAAACCAGTTAGGAGAAAAAACGTTAAATAATTATTACGTACATTACATAATCCAGCAAGTGATACTCGTTATGAAATCCGGTTACACCTACTGTGAACTTGCGCACAGCCTAGAAATAAATTGGGCCAAGCGTAGGAGACTGCCTCTGGCTCCTTTCTGGCATTTTTTAGTGGGGGGGTGGGCCCCCCTCACTTTTCGAAAGCCCCCCACTTTTGGCAGCCCCCCCCACTTTTCGGCAAGCCCCCCCCCACTTTTTAGGGGGTCGCCCAAAAGTGTCGAAAAATTAAGTTTTTGAGGTCAAATTTTCAAAAATTTTCAGAATTTTTAGCTAATTTGTGGACTTATAAGTTAATTTTAAGTTTAAAAACAGCGATTTTTTTGTGTTTTACCTAAAAAATGCTAATTTTTCGCTAAAAATTTTGGTATTTTATGCCTTGGACTCGCCCCCCCCCACTTCCCCCTCCCTAGGGGGGGGGCCGAAGCCCCCCACTATCAAAACCCTAAAAAATGCCAGCCACTATGGTTCAGATTTTAAGTTAGTCTTAACTTGTATAATTAGTCCGTCCGTTAATTACAACACAAACTGCACAGACGATGCAATTTTTTCATTT